>JARFXV010000443.1:0-190000 GCA_031761425.1 Cosmopolites sordidus | reverse complement strand
CAAATAATTTTCAAAAAAAAATATCAGTTAATTTTTGCAATAAATCTGAAAACACTTAATATTTCCGAAACAGTTGAAGATAAGTCTAGGATATTTTACATGAAATATGTCTAGAATTTCCTAATAATATTTTAATGCAAAAATTAAATAATATACAGGGTGTTGTATTTAAAATAAGAAAGTTGGTATTGGCCACTGTTACATGACACACCCTGTATAAAAAAAAATGTGTTGAAAAAAATGCGCATCTAAAAATACCAATCGACGTGTTCGAGCGTTTTTTTCGAACACGGCCCCATTTATTTATTAACGAATTTATTCCATTTGGCTGGGACACACGGTATATTTTCTATTTCATATTGTGAACATAACATATATGATCTCATCACTATAAAAGATAAAACTATGAGTTTTCGATAGTAGATAAGGTATTTTACAATCAAATCTACTTTTATTCCCATTTTTTGGCCGATTTATGGCATCAACGAAAATATCTGTTTCAGAAACACTATCGGTAGAAGGAAGAAGGTAATCATAAAAATAACATGAGGAATTTAAAAATGTATTTTGTACTTACCAAAGTTTTTCAATTCGGATTCTATTCGTTCATTCCTGAAATAAATAAAACAAACTCTTATAGATTAATATGTTTTTTCTAGTAAGGCGCAAATAAAAATAAAAAAAGAGTTGCGAATTAGTGGTACATCAGCAACACAGATTATTTAACGACCGAACATACAGCTTAACGTAGACTCCAAACCACGATCATCAACTTCCAATCAACCTCCCCTTAACCGTATCCTTTAAAGCAATCTTCTCGTGTGGGGTGTGGCAAAATAACACACCTGTTTTTGAAAAATCATAACTTTTTAGTTCTTTGTAGTTTTTCATGGGTAATAAGGGTTTTATCTAGAATAAAACTTTCATTTGTGTAGATGGTTAGTTTATTATGTTTCGTTGAAATTTTACAGAGCAAACAAACTACGGACCTTATTTTGCGCCACCCTGTACTTATGTTAACATTGTTTCCAGTCTTCAAAATAGTTGTTATATTTGACTTCAGGTATTTGCTTCAAATCGGCAAAATCTCTTGAATGGCCTTTATAAACTCAAAATGATGTCCACGAAATGGCTTCTTCAATCGAGGAAACAAGAAAAAGTTAGGGAAAGGTATTTATGTGACTTTTAGCGAAAAATTGATGAATAATTATTACGGTAAACAATCTGGAAGTTTTTTCGAACGAACTCACGCAAATGATGCATACAGGGGTGGTCGGAGAAATAGAGCCGCTACAATAAAAAGATGCTGTTTGGCAAAAAAGTTGTAATAACATACGTCATTAGTACAATAACTGTATAATATAAATATATAACAAAAAGGGGAAATATAATATCAAAGTTAGTTAAAAAAACTGTAAACATAATATTTAACAAAAATGTAGAAAAAAAACATGAAAATGCTATCATAAAAATAGAGCTATACACTTTATAAAGCAGTAAATATTGTTTCTTTACGTTTTGCTGTTAATTTATCGACATGTTTTGTTCATTTCAAGTACTGAAATTTAAAAAATTTATTAAAAAAAACTTGCCCGAATAATAATCTGGTTAGAAATGGGTTGTAGCGTTCATTGTGCGTGCAGTTGCTGAAAGAGTGCAGATTTTAACATTGCAGAAAAAAGCAAAGTCACTAGGGAAAATTGCAATGATCTGTCATTCAGAAAGAAATGGTGAAAAATGCTCTAAATACAACCAGTTTACGAAAACCGTGGAGCTATAAGAAAAACGACAGCTCATACTGACAGGCGGGTTGACCCAATTTCAAAAAACGACCCATTTAAATCGTCCACCGAAATTAAAAGTAAACTGGGGTTAGAACAATTCGAAGAAGGCTTCAGGCAAATAACTTACACTGTAAAGTAGCCAGAAAAATTCCTTTGTTATCCGCCAAGAATGTAAAACAACATTTAAAGTTTGCCCAATATCAGTTAAATTGGGATGGTGAATAGGGAATTAAGAAATGGCGATTATGGAACGATGACATCAAAATAAATTATCATCAATTTTTGATGGTAGGCGATATGATAGAAAACCACCCAACCAAGAATTATTACCAAAGCATACTATTAAAACTGCAAAGCATGGAGCTTTATCATGTTAGACCAATTTACTGGATTAAAACAAAACATGGACCAAAATGAATACATCTATATTCTTCAAGGAGTCATGCTGCCTTTTGCAGAATAAAATATGCCGCTGGTATGGAAATATCAACAAGATAATGATCCGAAACATACTGCTACAAAAACGAAACAATTTCTTAGTGACAACGAAGTTGATTTATTACCTTGGCTTTCCCAATCGCCGGATCTCAATTCTATTGAGAACTTATGGACTTACCTCAAGAATGAGTGGGTAAACATAAAATGAGAAACAAGTTTGAACTTTGGAAAGTGATTTAAAATAATGGGAAGATATGTCATTAGCAGAGTGTCAAAGATTTGTAAACTCTATACCCAAAAAATGGGCCGAAATAATGAAACATCAATGTCATAAAACTAAGCATTTAAAGTTCAGTGTATTCACAAATTCAAAAAATGTTTATGTGTTATTTAGTACTTTTGTTAATTGTTAAATAGTATGTATTGTGCTTGTTTCATGATTGGCTCTATTTTTATGGCCACATTTTCATATTCTTTTCTCTAAATTTTTGTTAAATATTATGTTTACATCAATTCTTCTATAGCAACTTTCGGTGTGAAACACCGAGGGTCGAAAAGTTTGAAAAAGTGATTTGGTGTTTAGTGGTAAATCTCTTCGAGTTTAATACAACTCGAAACAAAAAAAAACATAAAAAACTAAGTTTGAGATTATGTTTTCCTTTTTTTATTATATATTTATATAATACAATTATTGTACTAATGACGTATGAGATTACAACTTTATTTTCCAAACAGTGTCTTTTATTGTAACGGCTCTATTTTTCTGGCCACCACTGTGTTGTATGCATATGTAAATGTTGGTTCATTTTTAATACGATATTCGCTTGAATGTTGAATTGTTTCTGGAACATAAAAATAAATCCATGTCTCGTCACTAGTAATTATGCATTTAAGGATATCTTTATTCAAAGAAAGCATCTCTTTAGCAACTTCAACACGGCGATGTTTTTCAAAGAAACTTTGACAAGCCTAAATTGTTCTCTAAAATTGATTGAATTGATCCAGATTATATTCCAGTAATTCTTAATCGTCTGTTTTTAATCGTCTTGTAACAATTTTTCAACAAACCTCGAAACCCCCGCCAGAGTACGCACTGAGTATATTTAGTTCATAGACGGCTTAAACGATCGACTTCTGTCAGTTTGAACCTCGACGTTAGCTAACGATACATGTTTGTACTCAAAATGCAAATTTTAAATTCCACACTAAAATACAAAAAGTGCGGAAAATAGTGTTATTTTCCTGTAAATCTCTAGGTAAGTGAATGAATAAGTTGAACCCCGTATTTACCAGACATTGGTCTGTCACATGATGGCACATCGTCTGTCTGAGCAGCTCTGTACATCATATGAAGGTACCAAAAATGCGGTCAATTCGTGGATAGTCTCAAAAGAGTTTTTCCGACGTAGTATACGAATACTGCCAGAAAAATGTGGAAAAGTAGTGGCTAGTGATGGACAATAATTTGAATAAAACGTAATGTACCGTTCTTTCACAATAAATTCCTAATTTTTCGATAGAAAACAGCGAAAACTTATTTGTACAGCTTTCATTAAATTAAAAAAAAGTGTTTTTTATTTCCCTAAACCAGTCTCTTTTCACAATAACTTTAAATGTCTACCACCTTGGGCTACAAAGGGTTAATTTGATAATGTTTATTTACCATCACTAAAATCCTTGTATCACTTGTAAAAATGTTTAACACTTCCTTAATATGTTTAATGCATTAGCACAAGTAATTTCATTTTTTATATAACATTTAGTGTAATTTTTTTGTTCGTTACATTTATACATTTTAAAAAATCGCCTACAAATATTTTGATTATTAAAGACACTATAATTTGTAACTTAACAAGCGAAATGATATAAAACTTCAGTCGGATATCAAGGACAGTCATACCAACTTAAAAAAACAAATAGTTTTATCGACACAAAAAGCCCACGAACTTTTAAAACAAAAGTCACCTTACTTTTTGATTATAGTAATACGTAATAAGAATGTTCTTATCCTTGAATAATAACGAAACAATATCCTTCAGATAATTAACAACACTTACAACAGTAAGCCCTTACTATGCTACTACTAACTTCTCCATAATGAAGGTTTTCCAGTAAGCAGCACCGTACCCAATTCGCTTCCGAAACCCTCTGATATAACGCATATATACATAAAATCTTCGTTAAAGTCACGAGATGTCGCTTCAAATAGCAACTGGAATTACTTCTAGCTAAGAAGCCAAGCGGAAAATCAAATCAAAGAAATGGAAGTTGCCCCAGAATGTGAAATTCGTGCCTCCAAACAGAATGAGACACGCCGATGTAAATTAAATGAACCGTCCTGGCGAAAATATTGCGGAAAATGTCAATGGATGGTGATTTTAAAGTAATTTTATTGTCGGTGGGAAGAAAGTTTTCGTTAAAATAAGGTTGTCTGATAATGATGTAACGAAAGAGATACAATTTGATTAAACGTGGTAGGTTGAAGCCAGTATACGAGAGAATATCTATAAATAGTTATAGTACTTATGCGCTCCGTCAAATTAGTGAAGCAATTAATCCTGCTTTACCTTTGGATCTTAAAGTAACACCGTTACTCGCATGTGAGAGTTGGCATATTTGAATAAAAAAAAACAGTCTTTGGTATAAAAAAATCTGATTTGGTGGTTAATATATGGGTATTTCGGTTAATAAAGTGAGTTTTTGGAAAAATTGAGCGTTTATTCATGTAACAAAATAAATTACCATAATAATCAAAGTATTGGACGTTAGATATAACGGATCGTTAGATATAACTTTTTCCCATCTTTCTGTCAAAGAATGGAAGCCCTCAGAGATCGACTCGACGACAACGCGCAGCGTTCGGAATTTTAGACAGAACAGTCCGGCGGATTTTAAGGTTTGATCTTCACCATCACCCCTATAAAATCCAAATGGTTCAGGCCATCAATGATAATGAAGTTGTTGCCCGACGGCTTTTTTGTGAAAGGTTCTTGGGAATGGCTGAGGAAAATGCAGATATCGTCCAACCTTTGAATGAGTAATGAGGTGCATTTTCACCCATCCGGAAATGTAAACAGGCAAAATTTTAGGTACTGCAGTTGCGACAACCCTCGCCAACTCCATCAAAAACCTCTTCATTCAGTCAAAATCATGGTTTGGTGTTCCTCATCAGGAATCATAGGCCCTTTTTTAAAAGATGAGCGTGGGCGAGCAGAAACTGTCAATTCTGCTCGGTATTCTGAAATGTTGCGCACGTTTTTCATCCCTCAGCTACAGCATTATAAGGCCAACGATGAAACATTATTCCAACAAGATAGGGCCATAAGCCACTCCGCTCTTGTAAGCATGGTCGTTGTCAACAACGTGTGATCTCCCGGAATGGAGACATTTCTTGGCCTCTTCGATCACCGGACCTTACAGCTTGTGATTATTTCTTGTGGGATTGCCTCAAGAATAAAGTGTATGATCACCGACCTTGCACACTTCAACAACTCAAAACAGCAAACCGGCAGGAAATTGAAAGCATTCTTCAACAAATGGTGCATGACGTGGAGAATTTCAGGAGGCGTTTGCAATAATGCATCAACCGCGATGGACACCATTTAACTAATGTTATTTTTAAAATGTAAACTAATTTTTTAAATGCTATTTGATGTAGAATAAGTTTATGTCAATAAAATTATGAAAAATACAATCCTTTTTTTTCACAGCTTTTTCAAAAATGCTGAATTGATGGCCGCACCCTGTAGCTAAACAATTCATGGTTTTGTATCACCGATAACGCACCATCGCACACAGCAAGAATTGTTTGATCATTTTTCGCTAAAATTTAAACAAATATCGTTTCACACCTATCACCATATTCATCAGAATATGGATACATGTTACTTTTTCCTGTCCTCTCGATTGGGGAAACCACTTCTTGGACACTATATTGAGTCCATGAAAGCCATTCAGAAAATCCTCTAGCCACTTTGAAGAAAATACCAAAGTCGAGTGTAAAAATGTTTCGAAGATGAAGTGTATTGCAATGAGAGAGACCTACTTTGAAAGAGAAACATTTTAATTTGGATGAACAAGTAAATAGTTTTGATTTTATTTAAAAAGGTAACCTTAATTTTTAATCCTAGATAGCATGCCATTATTTCAAGCTGGTGTGGAAAAATTACAGTAACTAATAGTACAAAACAAGTCCTAATAGGGTGAATAATTTTAAATATAACTGTACGTATTTTATAAAATAAATGATAACAAGAGTTTTTTATGCTTAATTCGACGAAATGGGACTAACAATTATAGTTTAGTTCAGTCCCTCGTTATAACTTGTCGAGAAAGTTTCGGCTTTGGGGTAGTATTATGAAGGTTAAACACGTGTTTATTGAATTTCAATTATTAGTTTGTAGCTGTTTGTACAGCGGTGGTAAACGAAGTCCTTCTACTATATATTAAGCTAATATAATTTTGCTTGGTAACAGAAAATTATTCAAAATATTAAGCATAACACAGACCTACAAGAAAAAAAAAGTTTGATGCATAGGATTTTAAAACTGATTTAAACTATATTTGGGGCGCTAAATATAAATATGAAATCTGTATTTCCTTATCTGCTCTACTTTATTAGATACATCCACTTATCTATCAATGATTTTTTCAATTCAATACATTCAAGTATGGGTGTACACCCACCAAATGCACACCAAATAATGTTGCTTCTTGTGCCTCTGGGATAGCAGAGGTAAAACACACCACTGGGTTGGAACAGAGTGGCCTAAGAGAGAAAACTTGGACGTTCGGGAAAAGAATGTCATTAACGACCCCTTAAACTTGAAGAGATTGACCATTAAACACCAAAACACTTTTTTGAACTGCTCGACGCACGTTTCGCTAACCATGTTAGCATCATCAGGAGATGATTTAAAGATTTGAGATTAAATTAAAGGATTATTAAAAGGAAAGCTTGTTTGAAATCAATACACACAATTTGTAATTCAATTCCATATTCCTGAGATTTTTTGATTATTTGCTTTACTATATGTACCGCGTTAATGGTAGATCGGCCTCTTCTAAAGCCATATTGACCGTCTCTAATTTTTTCTTCTGTATACCTCATCAATCTGTTATTTATTATCATGGTCAGTATCTTATATACAACACTAAGTAAGGTAATTCCCCTGTAATTTGCACAATCTTTTGGATCTCCCATCTTATAAACTGGCATTATTATCCCCTTTTTCCACTCATTAGGCATTTTCTGTTTCTTCCAGATATGTATTATCAGCTTCAATATCCTTCTTCCTAAGGCTTCTCCCCCCCCTCATCATCTCATTGCTATCATTTTCCCTTTCCGTCACCGTTCTGTTATCTGTTAATATTTTCCTAAAATAATTCGTCCATTCGGTGCTACTTACGTTTGTTGTCTTCCTTTTCAAATTTTGTCTTTTGATATATCTGTATTATTTTATGTTATTCTTATTATCTTTATATATTATCTCCATCATTTTCGCTATCCATCTAGTTTTCTTAGGTTTTACTATTTTAGTGCTTTTTTCCTAATTTCCTGATATGCCCTGTAGTCTGCATCACTCCCTGTTCTTAACCACTTCAGTCTAGCAGCCCTCTTCCCCTGCATTCTTCGTCAAACCATTCCTTCCTTCCTTCTATGGATTTTTTCCCATTATCTTATCTGCGGCACACTCAATACATCTTTTTATATTTCTCCATTCTACTTCTACGTTTTCGTCCTCTGGACTGTCTGGTAGTTGTTTTCTGACTTGTTCTTCATATAGGGACTCCCTACTTGTTATCATATCAATGTTCCATCTCCTTCTGTTTGTTTGTAAATTCACTCCACCTACCATTCTTAACTTAAGCTTTGCTATTACTAGAATGTGGCCGGTACCCACGTCTGCCAGGTAATTTTTTACAATGATCATTGTAGAACCGAAATTTTTTAATCAAAAATCACGCCATACATCAGCCATAACAGAAGTGGCAACATGGCATTAACTAATTGAGATGATCGCTACGACAAAGATAGGTACTTCTTCAGTGTATTTCGTTGTGTGCATTTAAGTTCCATTTAAAACCGAAAATGTATTTTGTAAGGCAATATCATGGTATGCTTCTTATTTTCGGAGAAGCTCGTGTTAAGAATTTACTTTTGCTGCTGTCGACTAAATTGGAATTACACCAGGATTTGTTCGGGAAAACTGGTAAAAATGGTGCCAGGCTTTTATAGGATCACATAATATACATTCATAATACATCCCGTAATAACAGTTAATTTAATGAAATAATTAATTATATGTATTTCTTAATGGGCCCAGAGGTCGACTCCGAACTGCAGGGACTCGCTATCAGCGAAAATAAAAATTGGGGGTGCATAAGATGTAAATAGTGGATCCACGAGAGTGGATCCCAATTAATCAAGTCGTGACCAAAATTTTGGTTTTCCATAAATGGAATAATCCACATAACACATATAGTACTTATGTACTTACATAATACTTTCTTATAATAGACATATAAATTACCTATGAATTAAATATTAAAAAAAAATGCTTATGGAACATGATGAAGAGATGGATCTAGATTTGGTGAACTTCATGACTCCATGCTTCAACCATGAGAAAATTCGAGATCGATGATGGGATGACGATCATTCTCCGTCGACGAGTCAAACCAGCAACTGGATTGCTTTCAATTGTAATTAAAGCTAATTGATAAAATATTCTTTTGGGTTTAATCAACTTATTTCATTTTGGGTATATATTTGTATACTTTTATTATTGAAATGTAAGTTGTTATTTTCTAATATACTAAACTGTTTAAGAATTATTATAAATTCCACAGTACAAAATTATTTTATGTACTACACCCAATTACATATTAATTAAGTATATTTGATAAAATTGTGCAAGTAGGTTATTCGCTTTGTAGTCGCAATACTTGTAACTTGCACATTTCGTACCAGTATATGTAATGCGTATACGCGCAGTAGAATCCCTTGTCCAGACTTGTACAAGAGCTGTGCAAGGACGGCTCAAACTTGTACCAATTGTAATTTCACGGACTTGTTTAATTCGTCAATTACAAATACGAATGTCGAAACACTGTTCATTTGTTTTCGGAATTTTGAAAAGGAAAGTGTTAAGCATATCTTTTTAAAAATATAAATAGATAGTTAGGTACATACAAGTGAATAAATGTCATCTTGTTTGGAAGCGCCGGAGAAAAGTCAATAAATGATTTTATTATATACTTTCTTTTTGTAGTTCCTCCGAATGAATATAGACGCCGATCATGACTTGATGTAATAGTAGTTCAATATTCAAGTCAACCGCAATTACACGCGTATTCCTTAATAGTTTTGTTTTTCAAAGTTTTAGCAATCGGTATTATATACTTCTCTATCTTTAAAAACAAGATTCTATGGTACATGATACGTTTCTATATACATACAATATATATATATATATATATATATATATATATATATATATATATATATATATATATATATATATATATATATATATATATATATATATATAAGATTAAAATAATGTTTTACACCGGCAATCAATTTTCATTGCTATCTTATCATATTTAACTAGTTGAATTTTTGTCCACAGAAAATTGATACTAAACATGGCCGAATCTAAAAAGAACCGTGGTCAGTACAGTGTTGATTATTTAAAGTTTGGTTTCATTCCATCATTGTCGGACAAAAGATTGCCTTTGTTCTTTATATGGAACTTTTAAGCAATGACGGTATGAAACTATCCACGCTCGATGATCATCTGAAATGTCACCCTGATGAAACAGGTAAATATTTGAAATACTTTCAATTACAGTGGATAGTATGTTCACTTGGAAGTCACAAAGAGACGATGACGGTTTACGGCCCTCTTGTAATAGCTCGGTACTTACAGCAAAATCTGTAAAACCGCACACTATCGGGAAACAATTAATTTGCCAGTCATTGAACAGGTTTTAAAAACTGTTCTACACAAACCGGCATATGATAAAATCAAAGAAATTCCTTTGAACAATAACACACTTTAAAGAGGTATTGATGAAATAAGTTATGGTATTAAAAGCTTCTTATGTAATTATCGGCAAACGATCCATTTCTCTATCTCGCACTGGACGAGTGAACTTTACCTAATAATGAAGCAGTATTATTGGCATCTGTTCGTTTTGTTACGAACCAAGAAATCCATGAAGAACTGCTCTTTGCGAGAACTTTAACAACAGACACTAAAGGCGAATCAATAGTTAACGTTCTGAGAGATAATTTCAATAAAATGGATAATTCAAGAAAATGGCATGGAAAAAAGAGTATATAGAGCATCTGCCATGTTTGGACGCTATCGTGGATTTATAGCCATTAAAATAAAATGTACCCAAAGTGTTTGCAATTAATAATCAATATCAAATTAGTTGTTAAAAATATGAGTGGTATATTGCATCAATATCTTCAATTGAATTCAATTTATTATTAACGCAGTAAACCAAATTCGGAGCAACGCATTGAATTCTAGGTTATTTGCGCAGTTGTATAAAGAAAATGACGAGAACTTTCATCGATTAATCCTTCGCACTGAAGTAAGCTGGCTATCAAAAGGCTTATGTTTGACAATATTTTTCTCACTTTTTGAGGCAATTTTAGAGTTTTTGGATGCTAAAGGTCCAATTTTAAAAGAAAATGTAATCACGTGGAAACCAGACATTGCTTATTTAACAAATTTGTTTAGTAAATTTAATTAGGTTAATTTGCAGTTACAAGTTGACAGTCTAAATTTGACAAAAAAAGTCTATCATTTCAACTTTTCCTGTCAGAATTAAACTAATGAAGCAAAACATTGGACGGTGCGAATTTTCCCAGTTTCCCAATTTGTCACAGACAAACTTCCAGGATGATGACGTTTCAACATACGTGCAATGTTTAGATGTTCTTCATACAGACTTTGAAACTAGGTTTGGGGATATTTTGATTATAGAAATACCATAGTGGTATTATCAATCCATATGATGACATTGAAGAAACGGATGTCATATTACAAGAACTGATTGGAATAAGCACTAACGAAGAACTTAAGGTACCGTTCAGAATGAGATATCAGCATATTTTGTCTTCAGAGAGACGTACCTGTTACTTATCCTGTATTATGGACTATCGCGAGAAAGTTTTTGATAGCTTTTCGATCTACATACCTCATGGAAAGGGATTTCAACATGGTTGTCAATCTTCTTAAAAAAAAGAAACAGATTGGAAATCACTGACCGACGTGATTTAAGATTAATCCTAACTAAATTAAAGTCAAATATTGAAAACTTGCTATTAAAGCATCAGGTTTATTCCTTTCATTAAAAGCATTTATTTTTTGTGTAGGTATTTTATGTAATAATTTTACTAAATTTGCATTTGTGTCATTTTAATAAATAAATGTACATAACTTAACGTTTTTTTTTTAAGTTTTTCACTATAATTAAACCTATCAAAGTGATTAGCATTGTGTCAGCTGTCAAACATATTTGAAGTTGATGCATTTGTAACAATTCAATATTAGAAAGGCAGGGGGTCTATCCAAAATAGAAAAAATTGGCACGTGGTCTACAAGACAAAAAAAATTGGGAACCTAAGGTTTAAAACGTATCATAATAATATGAAAAAATAGTGTACGTAATTCCAACTTTGAAATTAAACGGCAATGTGTTAGTTTTCGTTTTTTTTTTTTTGTAATAAAACAAACCAAAATTATGACGAAATGTAAGGAATAAATGGCTGTGACAATATTACAGTATATTTTAAAAAATGCCAAATCAAACAAAAAATTGAATTCCGTTAGACTGAAAAGTGGGTATACAAAAACCGGTCAGAAGTAGCCAATTGTAAAGAAAATTAAACAAAAGATCTGGCCTGTTTAGCGCGAAATTGGACATATGTTTTACGGGAAGGTTTTGTTCAAAATGATGTAAAGAATTGATTGATAAAATTACGAAATATATTTCCCTTACCCCCTTATATTACACCATATATGACAGTTATTCGAAAAATTCTCAGCCTGATTCGCTAAATGAAGTGTTGCGAAAATTCAAACGGTTGCTGGTTTGGTTTGCGGTGATCGAGTAAAGCAAACAAGTGTTTTTCTAAAAATGGATAAAATTGAAGTTCGCACTGTTATAAAGTCCTTTGTTTTAAAGGGTTAAAACCCGACGATGCTTCTTTTAATTTTCGACCGTAAAAAATTGAACAGCCAGATTTAAACGCACTTCCATTGAAAATAATGAACGCTCGATATATTTAACAAACGTTATGGCCGACAAAATTGCCACAAAAATGCACAATGTCATTATTCAATGATTGTTAATTGAATGATACGAGCTTGCTGACACTGTAAACATATCGATAGGCCATGACTACTACATTTTAGATTTATTTCCGCCCAATGGGTGCCGTTTTCGTTGACAGTCTACTAAACATGCAAGAGGCTGAACATTTACCAAGAGTGTTTCGACTTATATAAAGTGAATTTTTGCTGAGTTTTTTTGGAGTTTTATAACAATAGATATATACCCACATGTCCAAAAGTTTGGAATATTTACAAATATCATATATATGCATACGCCACTCTAAATATAGCGATGTATATTTATTTTAGACCATTTTAAAATGAAAATAACAAAAGCATTGTTTTGCTGATAACAGAGGTTTTTTTATTTTTGCCCATTCCGTTGATACTGGTATTTACACATTATTTTAGTTCTTTTCAAATTTTCAATTAATTTGTTTAAAAATGATATCTTATTTTAACAGATCAAGAGTAATTGCTTTGTTACAACAGGGCTTTAATCAAAGATATATCGCGGAAATTGTAGATGTTTTCCAAAGTGCTGTATCGAAAATTATAAAAAATTCCAAGAGACAAATGACATAAAAAATCGACCCAGAAGTGGTAGAAAACGATGTACAATAGATGAATAATACCAGCACATATCAATGATAGCTCGAAGAAATCATCTGGAATCTACAAATGGCATATCAAGGGAGCTTGTTAGGCTTGAAAGGAATAAATGTTTCATGACAAATGATAACACGCAGATTGAAAGCTGTAAATTTGTATCGCAGAAGACCTTTACTTGTTCCCAAACTAACCCTTCAACAAAAAAATATAAGATTGCAATGGGCTCGAGAAATGACGAATTATAGTCCTAACTAGAATAACGTGATGTTCTCCGATGAGACGATAATTGGCTTGGTTTCTGATTCACGAAGAACATTAGTTTGGAGAGCTCTAGATCGACAAGCAGGATTAGAAACAGTTGGAACAACTACGTATCCCATTTGAAGGTGGGAGCGTGATGTTTTGTTGTGGTATTATGAGGGGTATACAGACACCTCTACTGGTCTTTGTGAGAAGAGTCACTGGTGCTGTGTACATCGAGAAAGTTTTAAATTCTGTTGTGCGTCTGTTCCGAGGCTCAGTGGGCGAGGGATTTGTTTTCATGGATGACAACGCACCTTCTCATCGAGTAGTACAAAATGTTCTTGAAGAGGAGGGAATTACCAAGTTAGGGTTTCCAGCAAATTCCCCTGACATGAATGTCATTAAACATGCTTGGGATATTCTGAAAACACGCATCAAGAAACGAAACAATCCTCCTCTTACCCTGCGAGAACTAAAATATGCTGCTCGTGAAGAACTGGAGAGAATTTCAGAAGCCCAAATTGATCAGGAGGATATTAAAAGTTGATCGTTGATCTAAATGTATTAAATTACAATTCGTAAAATTCTTGGTTGTTGCTATTTAGACTGAGAACTTTTCGAACAATCCTTGTATGTTACTTATTCCACAACTGACGTTTCATCTTTTAGCCCCTCCTCCACAACAAAAATATTCTTGCAAATCCCCAGTTAATTTAATAAGCATCTACAAAATAATTTGATAAGCTGTAATGGGCTTTTATATAAACAGTCGGTCGTTAAGTAAAAGCTTCAGATATTTATCCGCGTCTAGATGTAGATCTTGTATATATTTTGCTTCCTGTCGTGCAGAAATGGGGAACTGTGACGTAAGTAGATGACAACTTGGTTGTATTATAAGACAATGTAATGTAAAGTTTTTTATTTTTCTTTTGAATTCAACAAAATAATTATTGAATTCAATAATTGTTTTAATTTATACTTGAAAAATTCCATAGTGGGCGGTAGAGAATATTAAAAATATCCAAAAAAAGGAAACTTCATCCATGCTCCAATTAGTTAATTATTAATTTCTTCAGCTGCCCTTCAAATGTTAGCAAATGTCTCTCGAGACTGGTTTCTAATCTTCAAGTCGTCATATATATATATATATATATATATATATATATATATATATATATATATATATATATATATATATATATATATATATATATACATATATATATATATATATATATATATATATATATATATATATATATATATATATATATATATATATATATATATATATATATACATATATATATATATATATATATATATATATATATATATATATATATATATATATATATATATATATATATATATTACTACATCTATATGTAGTGTTAGATTTTCTTGGACTGCGTCCAATGAGACAGCAGTAGTTGAGTGTCATCACCCAACCGTTGGGTTTCACAATCTCATGTGGAACACACAACAACCTGCGTCTCCGCCTAAATGAACACTTTTGTTGGTTGACTGACCAGGAAGGAGCCCCACCTATCCCTTCAACTGGATGACATATGTTTCGTCTCTCGAGGTTCAGAGAGCTTGATCATCATCAGCCTGTGTCGATTCACTGCACGATGAAGGCCTCTTCAGCATGCTTCCAACTTTCACGGTCCTGGGCTTTCCTCTGCCACTCGGGTCCAATATACTTAACGATGTCATCAATCCATCGTGCTTTCGGTCTTCTTCGCGGACGTTTGCGATCAAGCGGTATCCACTCCAGGATTGCCTTGGTCCATCTGTCGTCACATCGTCGCGCTATATGGCCTGCCCATCTCCATTTCAATTGCTTTACTCTTCCAATAATGTCACATACTTTTGTTTGTTCCGTGATCCATGTGCAGGACTTTCTATCTCGTCTTGTAATGTCAAGCATACATCTTTCCATTCCCCTCTGTGCCACCCGAAGTTTTTGAATTGATTACGATGTGAGTGTCCAAGTTTCACTTCCGTATGTCATAACGGGTAGAACGCACTGATCGAAAACTTTTCTTTTCAGACAAAGTGGGAGTCTGCTCTTAAACACTATGTTGAGCCTGTCAAATGCCTGCCAGCCATATTTAACACGCTGTTCCACCCCCCGGGCGGTATTATCCTCCATTGAAATCCTCTGTCTAAGATATATAAAGCTGTCCACAATCTCCAAATCGCTCCTTCCCAAAACTGAAATTCTTCTGTTCTGAGCGAAGTTATTGAACATAACCTGAGTCTTTTTCAGGTTTATTTTCAAGCCAAATGGTTCCCCAGCCCTTTGCAGTTCTTGTATGCGTCTTTGCAGCTCTTCTGGGTCTTGTGAAAGGAGAACAATATCATCTGCAAATCTAAGATGGTTTACGTTTGCACCATTGATCTTTACACCATCCTGTTCCCAATCCAATTGACGGAATACTTCTTCAAGGCCAGCCGAGAAAAGAATAGGCGATATTGCGTCACCCTGCGTTACACCTCATTCTACATTTAAAAGGATCACTTCTGCATTTTTCCATAAGTCAGGTACTTTTTGTTCTTTGAGTATAATTTTGCCAGTGTTTTATGAAACGTCCGACCACCAGCTTTTAGCATTTCGACAGTTACACTGTCCTTTTCTTATATATATATATATATATATATATATATATATATATATATATATATATATATATATATATATATATATATATATATATATATATATATATATATATATATATATATATATATGGGGGATTATGAAATCTTCTAAAGACATCATGTGTTTGATGTTCAGTAACATAGGAGTGTCGGATTCATACCCTTATTTGGATCATACCTACCGACTACCCTTCCCCCTCTAGGATAATATTTGCTCCTCGCCTGGGAACCGTTGTTAGGCATTACTTCAGGATACACAACAGATTATCAGTCCATATTTGTCTTAGCGACTTCTCTCGTCCTCTATGTTTATCCTCATTATGTTCTCCACAATACCCATTAATACTGCCCACTGTCTTTTCCCTTCCGGAAGCAGACCGCCGATGTTATGTTCCGTCACTTCTACATTGTATTCGGCAGCAGTAGGCATCCGAAGCGGTTCCCATCTCGGGCAGTGGATATAAGGGACCACTGCATCCCTTATATCCACCATCCCACAATAACGACAATCCTTGTTCTCTGACTTTCTCATTCTATATAAATAGTATCTGAAGGATCTATGGCCCGTTATTGCTTGTGTTATGTAAACATTTGTTTCCCCTAATTGTTTGTTGTTTCCCCTAATTGTGTGTTGGCCACTCTCTCATATCTCGGATAAATGTTTTTGTCTTTCCTTCGTAGTCATTCCATTGTTTGTGCCAGGCTTCCAGTGGCTTCTCTCTTGCTTGAGTTTTGGATTCATTTCCGTCTTCAAATATTGATATATTTTTCATGATTCTCAATCTTATTAGTAGTAACTGCTAGGATGCCGATTGTGGGAATGTTTCTCTATGCACTTGAAATGTGTATTATCATTTTTCTGTTTACTCTTTCCAGCATTTACTTTTTCCATACTTCCTCGTAGTGCTTATACCTTAAAACATGTGCCCAAATGGGCGCCTCATACAAAATGGTTAATATAGTGGCCTCCACCAAAATACGCCTCTTCCAGACTCTCGGACCTCTTGTTTTTGGGATTATTTTAGTTAATATCATTAATGTTTTATTTGTTTTTTGGCAAATTATCTTGCCGTGAGTGGTTGTAGCGTCTTTGTAAGGTTGGCGAGTTTTCTTATCCCCACCAATATTACCATTTCAGTTTTTTTGCTGACATTTTAATGACCATTTGATTCATTTCCAGGGCTATTTTGTTGACACTATGCTGTACCATTTCTTCCAACACAGGCCTGGTCCTTGCTCTTACCACCACCGCCAGGCCATCAGCGTACGCGGCCATGGTAATCCCCTTTTCTGTGCTGATTCTCAGGATTTAATCGTAGAAAATATTCCATAGTAAAGGTCCGAGGTTCGATTCCTGCGGTTCTCCGCAGGTTATTGATATTTTATCCCCCCACTGGGTTACTATATATCTGTCTGAAAGGTATGGTTGTATCATTTTAATTAAGTACCGGCTGATTTTTGCTCTACGTATGGCATTCACTATATTTTGCCAGGGGAATGAGTTAAAAACATTTTCTATATCTAACGTGACCATTGCGCAGAATTCTCGGTTATTGTAGGACTGTTTTTATTTCTTCAGGAGCTTCCATAATGTTCGATAGTTCATTTAGAGTTGACTTCCCTTTTAAATGCAAATTGATACCGTGGCCGTGTAATATTTTACGGTCTGTTAGCTCTTTCTCCAGTCTGCTTTTGATTAACGCCTCTAGAAGTTTTCCGGAAGTATCCAATAGGCATATGGCTCTCTCTCTCTCCCTCTCTCTCTCCCTCTCCCTCTCCTTCTCTCTCTCTCTCTCTCTCTCTCTCTCAGACATGCAACAATTTTCAACAAACACACAAATTTCACAGACATGCAACAATAAAAATACTCACCGACATTCTTATAAATCTTATAAATAGCAACTATTCAAATTTATCAAGTTTGAAACAACAGCTGTCAAATACGCATTAGATAGATATCAACAAAAACCTTTATTGAAAGACCTTTTATATTAGTACCGAAATAAGGTTCGATGCTGACAAAAAATCCAATATCCGCTTGATAGACGTTAAATGGCGTTCGAAAGTTTAAAATTGTATATGTAAATCGTAAAGTTTCGGCCGTAAAGTGGGGCATGACATAAAAAGATGATAACGGCGATTTTATATAAATAATAAAAGGCCATGATGGAACTTTTCACGTTTATCTCGGTTCTTCTTATACTTAGTTTAAAGAAAAACGTGTTTTGCCATTATTATTGGTTTAGTCTGTGTTGACTTGAAAAAAAAAGAATATAGAAGAAAATGTTAACACAAAGATAAAGCGTTTTCCAATAAGGGTGTCAGAATTTTCAAATATGATAGCGGCAGTATTGTCTGCAGTGTAAATGTCTTCATCACTTCACCATGGAAAGTTACACGATTCAACAGCGCGTAGAAGTTGGAGGACGACCCTCATTTGGGGAAAAAGCACATCTTTTCTGACGAAGAAAATATAAAAGGTCTTTCAAATTGAACGATTTTTTTTTAATTTTTGAATAAAACCCAGAACTTACGGCGATAACATTTTGAATGACATTTTGGAAGTCTTTAGTTCAGGAATTGATTGTGAATTGTTCTTATAGACCTAGCTTTTCACGCAACTCCACAGAAAATAATCCAACGGTGACAAATCACATGATCTTGGTAGCCAATTAAAATCACCGTTTCTTTCAAAACTCGCCCAATGAATTTGTCTCTCTATAAATCAATTGTTTTATTAGCAGAGTGCGGTTGGAACGTCATCCTGTTGGAACCATATATCGTCCAAACCAATATTATTCAATTCAGCCCACAAAAATCCATTTATCATCTAACGATATCCAACACCATTCACAGTTACAGCTTCACCAGCAGCATTGTGAACGAAATACGGTCAAATTACACCTTTTGATCGTAATGCACACCAAACAGTGACTCGTTTAGGATAGAAAGACTTTTCAAGAATCAATCGTGGAATTTCCTCATCCCAAATACAAAGACTTTCAATTTCTAAATGTGCTTCATCTGAAAAGATGATTTTTTGAGAAAAATCATTTGTTTGTTATTTGATCCAATTGACAAAAGTACGACGTTTTGAATGAACCAATGGATGTTGTGGATTCACTGAGTCCAAACTGTTGTGATCGTCGACTAATGAAAGTTTCTCGGTCTTCAGCAACATTTTCACGTACAAAATTAATATGTTCTTGTGAACAACTACCACTACTATATATTGCTCTTCTTTTATCTTCCACCGAACCAGTTTATTGAAATTTTTGAACAATTCGATTGATAGTGCTTTCAGATAGACAAGTGTGCAAACCGTAAATTTTTTCGTAATTTTCTAGAAATATAAGAAACAAAATTTAAAAGACCCGTTATCCTATCCCGCGATATGTGGGAAAGAGTATTTAAAAATAGAGTCTCCAGAATGCATTCTACCAGATAAATTATAAATTATTATTAATAAACATTATTTTCAAAACAAGGCCATTATTTATTCTTCAGCATCAAATTAATGAACTATAGGAACTATTTCATCAATTTCATCATTCCACCATTCCATTAATTTCGTGGTCTCTTCAATGATTGATGTCACATTGGAAGATTGTCTTTTGCCTCTCTATCGACCACAATTTCTTTCCATGCCACTAATATATTCATTCCACTTTCATCTTCTTTTCTTCATTTCATTGATGAAGATCCACGAAAACGACATATAGAGAATAATGATTCGAAAGATTGCTCTTCAAAATCATAAAACCAAGCAATATTGATTTCATAATATCATTCCCGGGTTCTTCAAAGTAATGGCATAACACAATATTTACCAGATATGGCACCGTGCCATTTCATAGATGCTGCTTTTGGTCCATAGGAGCAATTAAGAGAGTTTTCTTGTCACCTTAAAAAAACTACTTGAAAGAAGTTGAGTATAAAAACTCTTGCAATGACTGAAATAAACGTTGTAATAAGGAGGTAAAATAAATTTGAATGAAATTGTTTTGAATTTTATTTATAAAGTCGCTTTATTTTTTGATCATCCGGAATAATAAATAAAAAGAAATGTTTATTATAGAAAATAGTTTTATTGTTTTTCAAAACATTCTCACTTTTGAAACACGTTTGAAACAATCGTTATAGTAAAGAGCACTGCATAGAATGGAAACAAGACGGGAAGGAATTAGGCTGGAATGACTATTTCTGCGTTGAAGAACGAAGATATTTGTGCCACAGTCCACAGTCCAATTTCAACGTCACCGTTTGGAAGATTACAACTTTCTGACTCAAGAATATCCGTCTCTTCCTAAATTTGATTTCCGAAGGAGACGATTTTATCCCAGATTTCCCATTCGTACTCCATATGACACCCTATCATATAAGTTCTTATTATATGTAAATATATAATTTATAATTTAAAAAGTATTTATTAATTATTTATTAAAAATATACATTTTAATTTGTAATTATATTAGATTACCAAACAAGATAAGATTTTAAGAATTAAAAATAAAACAAGACAACAAAAATAGTTTTATTCAGAAAAGTAATCACTACTACGTTCACCAATATTTTTGGAGAGATACTGTGGTTATTCGAAAAGTTCTCGGTCTGGGGCAGAGATAGTGCAAGTGTGACAAATGAGTTTCAGTATTTTCGGAAAACTGAATAATACTGAATTTAGAAATGTTATACAGTGTTTTTAATTTTTTTCAAGCGGTTTAACCAAAACGGACATACAAAAAGAGTTCTCCCACTTTCATTTTAAAGGATTATCACCTTTAGTTTTCAATGGTAAAATAGTGGTCTGCTAAATTTAAACGTGTTGTCAAACATTGAGTTCTTCGGTCCGATCTGTGAGAGCTAGCGTTGCAATGATGAAGAATGATTCTGCGTCTCTGGCTGTTTTTTTTTATTTGTTCAAAGACTCCTAACAAACAAATGGTTGTGTACAGTTTAAAATTGACCGTTCTACGATTCTCTAGTGGCAATGTAGCCACATATTCATTTATCTGAAATAAATAGAAGACCATTTGGAAGGCGCATATAGTCGACTGCTGTTTACTTTCGGGATCACATATATAGATAATATTTTTCGAGCATCTCTTTGCACCAATCCACATGAGCCTTTTATTGAGGGATTGTCAAATTATGAGGAATCCAACGTGCATAAATCTTTCTCACGGATACATTTTAATGTAAAATCTTGTGTATGCTTGTCATAATAACGCTTAGGGATGTCTGAATGATTGTGGCGTGTTCATATATTTTTTTCCTTTTTCTGGGTTTTTCGCCACGATCTAAAATCTGCAAATTTATTACAGAATAGAATCATTGGGAAAATTGTCTCGGTTTGGTTTTTTGTTTTTTACCCAGTGATTCTTTATTTTCATAAGAACAGATATTTTTGATATTTTTTTTCCACAAAAAAATAAAAAATATTTAAAAAATGATAAAAAATGCTTAGGGAGGCCTCAATCTCACGGTATGTCACATGACGATCTTGATTTATCAGTTCGCGCACAGTATTGATGTTTTCCGGCACAAGGACCGATTTTAGACGACCTTCTTTAAATTCGTCCGTAAGCGAGCGACGGCCACGATTGAATTCAATAAATCAGTGATATACAGTGGTTTTAAATGGTGCTTCATCACCAAAAATCGAATGGAATTGATCGACGCACTGTTGTTGAGAAAATCCACGTCGAAAGACGTAGTAAATCATAGTACGAAAATCCTCACAAATTAATTCCATTTTTTGACTTGAAATTTTCAATTCACTAAACAACACAAGTAGCGTCCGTGTGACAAAACGTTCTGAGTACGGATATAGTCAACAATGTCATACTTTACAATGTATATGTCGGATGGTACCTAGCAACATCATTGGGGCAATTTCGGATACATAAATAGCCACCATGGTACTAGTTGAAATTGGCACCACAAGAATTAATAATATTTATAATAAAATTTAAGCCATCTGAAACAATTCGATCAAAAAAAGGCCTAAGAATAATTACTGAATTATGGTATTGACACCCCACGCCGGTAAAATCATCAACAGAAATGCGAAAGACATAATTGGAGTGTTAGACACCCGAACTACCTCCATATCACAAAATCAACCAAGATATGTTAAAATATCGCCCACAACTGACGGAACGTCAGTTGTGGGCTATATTCCTTTTGTCTTCCTCCCTTTACAAAACAGACCCCCGCAAATTCTCCGTTAATTTAATTAACGTATATAAAACAATTTGATAAGTTGGAACGGGCTTTTCTATAAACAATGGATTATTACGGCAAACGTTCCAGTTATTTATCCTCTAGATGTGGATCTTGAACATGTTTTGCTTCCTGATGTGCGGAAGCGCGGAAGGGTGACGTAAGCAGATGACTTCTAAACTGTAACACAAGTATAAATGGTATAGCAGTTCTGAAATAAGGGTTTACTGTCGAGGAAAAAATCAATATTCGCCAGATAAGCGTTAAAGGGTGTTTTATTAAATTTTAAAATTGTACACATATATCAGTGGCGGCGGAGAAAGGGCGTTAGGGTGCCGCCCCTCCAGCATTTATTATAGTAAACAATTTTTCAGAGAAAAATACTATATTTTATTTATGTCCAGAGTCCAACTGACCTTCAGTCGAAGCGGACAACACTTGAAAATGCCAAATGAGATTTTTTGGCGAAACGTCGTGTATCTTCACAGAATCAACGGATCGACACCCGGAATGATTTAGAAACATTATCAACCATCCGTGAAAATATTAGATACATATACCGTGTGTCCCAGCCAAATGGAATAAATTTGTTAATAAATAAATGGGGGCGTGTTCGAAAAAACGCTCGAACACGTGGATTGGTAGTTTTAGATGCGCATTTTTTCAACAATTTTTTTTTATACAGGGTGTGTCATGTAACCGTGGCCAATACCAACTTTCTTATTTTAAATACAACACCCTGTATATTATTTAATTTTTGGATTGTTCAGGAAATTCTAGACATATTTCATGTAAAATATCCTAGATTTATCTTCAATTGTTTCGGAAATGTTAAGTAATTCTTCGAGCATTTTCAGCAAATTGGCAAAGATAAACAATCAGGTTTTCAAAGGTAGGTATTTGCTGTATTAAACGTCAAAAAAATCAACGTGCCTTTTAAATTAGTTTTCTTTGACGTGTGTGATTTGATTTAAACATGGTGTATTTATCAGAGAGTCATAAAATAACTATCTTAATGATGATAGGTTATGGAGGTAGGACACGAACTCAAGCCGAAGTTATTCGTCTCTTTAGGGAAAAATATCCTGACTTACCACCCATATCCCAAGGTACAGTAAGTAAAGTTGAAAAACAATTTAGAGAATTGGGACACGTGAGACAGATTAAGAAGGAAGCAGTGTTGTTGACCGATAACAAAAAATTGGATGTAATGCTTGCATTCCAAGACAAGTTGCCTTGGAAAACAATGTTGGTCGCTCTTCGGTTGCCAGAATATTGAAAGAGAATAAAATGCATCCGTATAAACTACAGCCTACTCAAGAGCTTAGTGAAGACGACTTCGGCAGGAGAATGGAGTTTTGAGAACAAATGCTGCACAGAATAGACAACAACCTTCTGAGAGCGGAAAACGTTTTATTTTCTGATGAATCTACTTTTACTTTTCATGGGCATGTCAATCGCCAGAACTGTCGTTATTGGTCGAAAGGAAATCCTCACTGGATGCGGGAAATTCACACACAAAGACCTGAAAAGATTAATGCCTGGGCAGGTATTATAGGAGATCAAATAATTGGTCCAATATTTTTCTATCGAAATTTAAATGGGGTAAATTACTTAGACTTTTTCCAAAATCAGCTCATTCCAAATCTTATAAATTTGTACCCTAATATAAGAAATCCTCAATTGATAGCCGACACAATTTGGTTCCAATAAGATGGAGCACCCCCGCCATGATCAAGTTAATGTGCGGCAGTACCTCGATAATGTGTTTCCAAATCGATGGATTGGGAGGAGACGGCCACTAGAATGGCCACCAAGTTTCCCGGACCTCACTCCGTTGGATTTTTTTTATGGGAATATCTCAAAGACATCGTATACAAAACCAAGCCACAAAATCTGAATGATTTAAGAGGATGCATTACCGACAGCATTAGGTCAATTACGCCACAAACATTAAATAATGTCAGGAATCAGTTTTACTTGAGGTTGGGGTGTTGCCAGGACGTCCAGGGTTCACAATTCGAGAATTTGTTATATTAAATGTTTTAAATAAAAAAATTATACAGAAGCTAAATAGTCTTGAAATTTCCACAATTTTGTTTACAGTGTTAAAAAAAAAGTGTAGTTGCGCATTTTTTCCAACGAAAACCTTTTATACAGGGTGTGTCATGTAACAGAGGCCAATACCATTTTTATATTGTGTGCTGTAGCGAATTTCTGTAATCAAATAATTTAAAAAAAAAATCAAAAAAATCAGTTAACTTTTGCAATAAATCTGAAAACACTTAATATTTCCGAAACACTTGAAGATAAGTCTAGGATATTTTATATGAAATATGTCTAGAATTTCCTGAACAATCCAAAAATTAAATAATATACAGGGTGTTGTATTTAAAATAAGAAAGTTGGTATTGGCCACTGTTACATGACACACCCTGTATAAAAAAAATTTATTGAAAAAAATGTGCATCTAAAAATACCAATCGACGTGTTCGAGCGTTTTTTCGAACACGCCCCCATTTATTTATTAACGAATTTATTCCATTTGGCTGGGACACACGGTATATATATATATATATATATATATATATATATATATATATATATATATATATATATATATATATATATATATATATATATATATAAACTGAATCTGAACTTCCGATAAGTGTCGCTGTCAAACGAATTATATGTTTGTATGTTAGTATCAAAATTATTCAGTATAGTCTGGCAAATCATCATGGAACGTTTAACACGAGAGCAACGCTTGTAAATGGTCGAAAATGTTCGAAAATTGTGGAAAAGATATCGCAAAATGTCGGAAAATTTCTACTAAGGTCACCAAGCTCGTGTGATTTAAGGCCTTGGATTATTTTCTGTCGGATTATGTTAAATATTTGGTCTATACCGATAAACCATCTATATTGACGACTTGAAACTGACGTAACTCCAATTGTTTGAAAAAGTAATTGGAAATTGGATTGACAGAATGCGTTTTTGTCAAAAGTGGCCGCGGCGGACATTTATCCACAATTGTATTCAAACATTAAAGCCATTGATTAAAGCCATTGAATATATTTGAAGGCATCTAATTTGGCTGTTGTTTTATTTGAATTTAAAGTTCGGACGCACTAAAAAAATCACCCTATACACACAATAAAAGCCAATAATGGTATTTTTGGGTGAACTTTTGAGTGATAAACAAGTCCATTTAATAGTGTTGGTCCCATCGACTTATATAAGTTAGTCTCCTTAATTCACCTATAAAAAACGCTGTGAAGTGTCCAACTGACTCAGTTGGCGAACTCATTTGCCTCTTCAAATCAAACAATACTTCAAAGTGGACAGTACTTGAAAATGCCAAACGAGATTTTGGCGAAACGTCGTGACTCTTAACAGAACGAACGGATCGACACCTGGGATGATTTAGAAATATTATCTACCAGTTGGCGAACTCAGTTGGCTCTTCAGTCGTCGAACCGGACTACTCAAAAAATGCCAAATGAGATTTTGGCGAAACGTAATTTTTCATAGAAGCAAAGGATCGACACTCGGGATGATTTAGGAATATTATTTGCCATCCGTGAAAATATTAAATGATGACATCTAAGACATACATACTTACCCGCCATAGAGGAACTGGTGATAGGAGAGCTCAAAATAAGAGGATTTAGTCAATAAATGTTAGTCAAATTGTAACGTCAATTTCTCAAATGTTAATCATTAAAAAGATACACGGGATTGAATGTGAATCTAAAATTTCAAAAAATTGACAATTTAAAAACGGTTAAAGATATCAGGTTCAAAATCAGGGTAGTTGAGTTTTCAAATGCGACAAATCCGAATTTGGTACTAGTTTAAGCCTAGTTCTTAGAGGGCGCTTGCTATTATTATATATAAGCTGGAATATTTTGACTTCAAAATAAAGAAGAGTCATATTTCCACGTAAAAAAGATACCATTGGCCAATATCGATATGTCACGCCGTTTGCAAGATATTCGTGTTCGAATATTCCATTGCACATCTTGTCGATGGCTGAAAAATATGCAATTTACAAAGTGTGCCTTGAATGTACAAATTATTGCGTCTCGATGACAACTGTCATTGTTTTCTATCTCTCCTATTAAACACAGGTGGAAACAAGTTTCTCCAATCTTGAGTTGGTATTAAATAATTTGCAAAAAATGTCCAGACTTTATCAGTTTCCTAATCGTGATTTAAGGGATATGCTCTGCGTTCATGCCCAAGTAAATTACAATAGTCGCGCTGTAGTTAGAAGGTATGATAAGAGTTGTACCCAACCAGAATCATACCAGATCAACAAAATTTTTAAAGAATTTTCAAACAGTTAGGCGAAACAGGTTCGTTTTATTATAACAATCCTGGTAGACGACCGAAACGTATACCGGTAGAACAAGAGGAGGACATTTTGGTTAGTATCGCGGAAAACCCTGAAGCACTAGGCGTTTAGAGACATCTACAGAAATTAGCAAATCTACCGTTTAAAGAGTTCTCCATAAAGAAAAATTGTTTGCCTACCATTTTTAGCCGGTTCAAAATTTATTGCCACAAGATTTGTCGGCTAGATCAGAATGATGTCAAAATTTACTACATAAAAAAAACGAAGACCGCATGTTCCTGAAAAAGAGATTGTTTACTGACGAAGCAACTTTTACCGGATGCGGAATTTTTAATTGGCGAAATAATCATTATTACGCTCTGGAAAATCCACATCTATCAAGAGATTTCAGGACGAATTTTCAACTAACATTTGGTGCAACATTATCGACAATTTTTTAATCGGTCCATTTGAGTTTCCGAATTCGATTCCTTTGAATCGATCAATATGTCCAATTTTTAGAAAATCATTTATTACACCTTTTGGATGGTATACTTCTAAACTTAAGACAAGACATGTGGTTCATGCAAAATGTGGCACCACCACATTTTATTGGATCATCTCGATCAACGTTGTCCACATCGATGCATTGACCGCGGTGGTGAGTTTCCTTGGTCACCTCGTAGCCCAGGAATTAATCCGTTAAACTTTTATTTGTAAGGTCATATGAAGTATTTAGTTTACCATGATGAAATCAATACACGAGACGAACTTTTACAAAAAATTCAACAAGCGGCCAATGTTATCAGAAATGAAGAAAATATCTTCTGAAATGTGAGGCGTCACTTAAGGTCACCGAGGTAAACGGTGGACAGTATTAATACCTATTGATGGAAATTTCAAAAAATTGTTATTTTCGATAAAGTCCGTTATATTTTTAATATCCTAATGTTTTTTTTTCATCGTATTGAAGGTACACTTTGTGAATTTCACCTCAACAAGATGTGCAATGGAATATTCGAATACGGATATCTTGTAAACGGCGTGATATATCGATATTCCCACTTATAAAGGGTACCTTTTTACGTGGAAATTATGACTCTTCTCTATTTTGAAGTCAAAATATTCCCAGCTTTATAGAGAAAAAAATATGAGCCAGTTAATTCCTCACAGGGTAGGTATTAAGCGCCCTCTAGGAACTAGGTTCAAAATAGTACCAAATTCGGATTTGTCACCTTCGAAAACCCAACTACCCCAATTTTGAACCTGATATCGTCAACCGTTTTTAAATTATCTCAATTTTTCGAAAATTTAGTTTCACTTTCAACACCCTGTATCTTTTTAACACCTAACATTTGCCAACACATTTATTGGCTAAATCCTCTTATTTTTATCTCTACTTCACCACTTGCTCTATGGCGGACCTGGATATGGGACCCCCTGTAAAATATCACCATAATCATCATCATCATAAACCCGCGTCAATCCACTGCAGGATAAAAGCCTTATCAGCATGCTTCCAACTCGTTTTGGGTTTTATGGTACATGCTTTGGATTGCGTTAAGGAACCCAATTTACATTCCCCTATTTTCCAATGAAGACCAGATTTTGCTTTTGGCACAATATCAAAAGCCTTTTTCAGATTTATTGTACACACAAAAAACTTCCCATTTTCACTGAATACTCCTTCAGATATCTATCTGAAGGAGAAGATCCAATCTTGAGTGCCTCTTTCCGGTGCAAAATCATTAAAAAGTCGAAAGTAGGAGGGCAGGAGGTTTTTTACTACTCCAAAATATTCCACTCAATTTTCTTTCTGCAAGTTACTATAATAACTAAATTCGCTTTTCCCCTTTCCCTTTTCAACCCCCCAGAGTCCCCAATTCAAAACTATGAAAGTTCTAATCAGAATTTAACGGTTATATACGATTATTTCTTTGCCCTTTATCAGTTAATAAAATCGCACCCCTGGTGATTAACCACTGCCCTCGTTATCGCTTCGACTTAAAACCCCAGAATCGAACTAATTTTCGAATGTTTTAGAGTGGAACATTTGTTGTTCCTTCTGACATGGAAGACTTTAATGTTAAAGACATGGCATTAGAGACTTCTGGGAAATATGGAGTTGTTGAGCTAACAATTTGCTGCAAAAGTGTTATTCCATACTAAATAATTAGGTTATCAACTTTAATAATATAACTTTCGACCATTTCTGACTATCTTTGACATCTATTAATGGACATAGTAATACAAACTTAATCCTCGAAGTAAGCCTTATTTTCTATATACCTTCACCATCTTCCAGGAATTGTCGAATGTCAGATGGAAAACAACGTAGTGGTTTTAATGTAATAAGTCATTGAAAAGTCATTGAAACTTTTTCCAACAAAGATTTTTTGAAACAAAACCACATGATATTGTTGGGATATGGAAAAAGGAAAATACAAAGGGGTCAAGTCTGGAGAATACAGTGGTTGCACTCAAATCTCCCAGTCCAACTCGGTGATTGTTTTCAGGGTCTTTTTGTTGTACGTAGTTGTGTATTGGCCTGAAGCAAAATGAATTTCCTTCTTTCCCTACTAATATAAAACCTTTTTTCCTCCTGAACGTCACTGATACGAATCAACTGCTACTGATAACAAGCAGCAGTGGCCCTTTGACCATATTGGAGTAACTCATAATGCACGACACCCAGCTGATCTAACCATAAACACAGCAACACCTTTTTGGCGTGGATATTTGGTTCGTCGTTACTGATTGATGGCTCACCAGGATTAACCTACAGTTTTCGCCTTAGATTGGATTATCGTAAAGGTTTCACTTTTCGTCATAGGTTGCGTCGCATCCATACGTCTACTCTTATTCAGCTGAGAATTCATTGGAGACCCAACCACTATCCTTTTGAATTTTCCCGAGCTTGTTGTGGTCTTATTTTGAGCTCCTGTCCGAGCTGAAGCGATGCGCAACAAAGATTTTCTTTCAGCAGTGCTTCCAATTTTTCATCATCCAATTATTTAGGATGTCCCAGGCCTTCGGCATTATTTAACCCATTAACGTCCAAGTAAGTTTTTTTTAACTTTCCAAACCCTTCTATACTTATGTTCAAAATGACAAGAAACAATATAAACATTATACCAAAAAATCTTTCCTCAGTATTTTTTTCAAAAAGTGGTGATGTATAAATAGATTACAGGGCAAAAAAAGTAAACTACTTGAAACAGTAATACATGAAAATGTTTATTTACAGAAAAATATATAAGCAAATCATAAAAAATATACAAAATACCAACTATGATTTAATTTTAGTGATAGGGAAGAAAACAATTTGCACAAAAGGTAACATCACATTTTGAACAGTCAGCAGTTGCAATATTTTCTTTTGTATCTGCTTTGCCTAAACACTCCAAATTGTTGAAATTTCGCATTGAACATTTCAATGAGGGGTCGAAGTTTGTAAGCCCTATCACCTTTATCGAAATTGTCATTATTGGCAAAATATAACATTGATTTTAGCTTTGAATATCTATTTCGAGGCATAGCCGCTTGTACAATTGGAACACCTAGATCTGCATCAGTGGACCAGTTCATTCTTTGTAAAAGAACTTGGTTGTATCAAGAAAATAAGAGTATATCAATAGAACATTTCAATTCGTCAGTATCTAAAAAAAATAGAGCATAATTTTTCATCCGTTGTGCTTATTGTAATGTTTCTTCTTTTATGCGTTACAATATATCATTCGAAAAATACATTTCGACAAGCTGTAAAGGTGTAAGCGAGACATAATCGTTCACTAATTTGCCTATTTTTGCCTTTTCTAAAACATCAAAATCTTTTCTACAAAAAGAATACTTGGTACCACACTTTTCCATTTTGGCAAAGATGCAGCAAGCCTTTGTTTTTTCGGGGCATTTCTCAGAAACAGTAGAGTTAGTTCCTGGATCATCTTCAATAGTTTCATCTTCGCTACCTGTTTGTAATTCCAACAGACCTGTTATATCGCCTATTTCTGTTATTCATATTTCATCGTCGTAACCCTCATCTTCGTCGGTCATCGTAAAAAGCATTATCTCATAATACCACACAAATGATGTCTTGAGCTACACATTTTCTTTTTCAGCTGAAAGGCCGGAAGAACCTCAAATGTTGTGTTAGAACAACTTCGCGTCTACAACTGATTTATCAGGATATATTCACTGTCGCATATTATATCTCATTTTGAAACTGAAATATATCGCTTTAAAATAAACATACGACGGGAAAAAATTCTGATTCGAATAGTTTCTGCAGTCGAAAATACGTAGGGTCCGAGAATTAAGTTAATAAAATGTTCCCCTGGTAAACTACTTCGCTCGAAACCCCTTCGATTTAAAATTTCGAAATACCTCCTAACCAGCCCCCCCGTTCCGGAATCGAACTCTCGATCAGGTGTTTTATCGTTTCCTGTTTCCTGGAATCCGGAGCGGCGCGTATGTATTTCGCATTTCGACGACCAAACTCGTTCGACGACACGGCTAACGCGAGAAAATCAGCTTTCGGGTTATTTACTCTCTTTGGTCGTTGTTTAAACGAGCCAGCGTTTGTTATTCCGTCGGAAAATACAAGAAAACCGCAGCTTATTTGGTTAGCTTCGAGAGTGAAAGATGTAAATCGATCCTTTTTATTGGGTCGGTTATCGATTAAAAAAAGAACAACATTTATTTTCTGGAGTTGCTGGAGTTTCTGGATTTTGCTTACAACGTTAATAACATATCACAGCTTTTCAAAATGGTGATGTTATAATTTTACATTTTTTTTTCTCGGGAACTTGAGACTTTTTGTAAAGAAGTTTTTTCTTTTAAATTTTGTGAAGAATCGTTGGTAAATCTTACGAAAATACTTTCCCTTACACCCTCTATAAACGAGGATATAAAAGGAAACGCGAAAATTATATGTGTTACTAGTTATCGAGTATACCCGGAAGAATATTAAATCTAGAGAAGGCGTTTCACCAGATAAAAAGAGATAAGTCGAAAGGAACTGGAAAAAATAAAACAAGGTATAGACAAGGTATATGAAGAATGAAGACGTGGATTATCATCTCAACAACATTGTATCGATCAACTCACATCGATTTTTGGCGATGAAGCACCATATAAAACCACTGTATAAAATTGGTTTGGTGAATTCAATCATGGCCGGCATTCGCTCATAGACGAATTTAAAGAAGGTCGTCCAAAATCGGTTGTTGTGCCAGAAAACATCGATACTTTGCGCAAACCTATTAAGCAAGATCGTCATGTGTCATGTCGTGAGATTGAGGCATCCCTGGGCATTATTATGACAAGCATACACATGGTTTTGCATGAACATTTAGCAAAAAAAAAGATTTGCGCCCGTTAGATTCCGCTTAATTTGACAATCGGTCAAAAAAAAGGCTCGGTCGCTTGGTGTAAAGAAATGCTTACAAAATAGAATCGTGGTGCGTCAAAAGCCGTATAACATCTACGCAGGTGACGAATTTTGTGGTATAGGTCTTTCAAAATGAGCCAAACCCAATAAAAGTTGTTCGCACAAGAAGCACTTCGAAGCAAAGGGTCGCCAATTTTTTTTGGGTGTACAATACCCCTAAAAAATCGTAGAATGGTCAATTCTGAATGGTACGCAACTATTTGTTTGTTGGTAGTCTGGAAACCAGCGACGCAGGATCATTCTTCACCATGACAATGCGAGCTCTCACACATCGGACCGAACGAATCAATATTTGACCGGTCAAATCATGGAACAGATGTATCATCTGCCGTACCTTCATGATCTGGCACCCAACGGTTTCTTTTTGTAACTTTTGTAAGTAAACTAACTACTTTTGTAAGTAAAAATAAACTACCTGGTCAACGATTTTCGACGCCAGAGGAAACCGCTTGAAGCGTTCAAAATGTATGTTTTGGAGATACGTCAATCGGAATGGAGTGCTATGAAAATTAGTTCAAACGCATGCAACAGTGTATAAAAACAACAAAACCATTTTCAATGATAAATATTTATTTTTATTTATTATTTTGGATACATAAACGTCAATCCACGTAAATGTATTAGCTTATAAATCACTGATATATATATATATATATATATATATATATATATATATATATATATATATATATATATATATATATAGTAGGTATATATACATATATATATATATATATATATATATATATATATATATATATATATATATATATATATATATATATATATATATGTATATAGTAGGGCCTCGTTAATCCGGAAAGGCAAAAACAATACCCTTTCCGGATTATAGTATGCCATATTTAATGGTAATAAAAAACGTGTTTAACCTTAGTTTCTTTAATCAATTTTTAAAAAGATGTATGTAATGTAAAGATGTAAGAAAAAAATGATGTAAGTATGTAAATGTAAGAAAAACAGTAAGTTAAAATAAAACATTAGTTAATTCTTCTTGAAAAAGTCTGTAATGCTCTTCTGTTTATAATTTTCGCACTTCATTTCAAAAATCCGGTCTCTAAGTCGACGAAGAAACATAACTTCGTGGTTATCAAATTCGTTATCTTCAGCCCATTTTAAAGCAGTGTTTAAAGCTCCTACTGCCTCTGAATTTCCAACTTTTTCGGAGGCGAGAACTTCAACGTTATTGTCCTCATCTTGCTCATCGTCCTTACACATTGCCGCTCGCACAATCTCCACATCAGTTAACACTTCATATTCTTGTAACTCGCTTTCAATCATATCACCATTTGCAGGAATATGCAGTCCCCTTTGTTGCAAAAACCACGTAAACAAAGCATCTTCTAAAACGGGATTTTCCGATTTCTTCAGTGTTTCGTACATCGGGACCACGTTCTGTTAGGCTAACAAACTTCAAGATTTTGTCTTTGTTCTTCTTTATATCGCCTACAGTTGACCTGCCTATACCAAACTTCCGAGCAATGATAGGGTAGCTGTCACCTTTATCTAACATTTTTATAATCCGCAATTTGTCTTTTAATGTTAATGCTGAATGTTTAGATGGCGGCGCCATGATGTTAGCGAGCGCACTAAATTGACACTGTAGACGGAAGGCAATAAACAAAAGACTGACGACGGATTGGCTCATGGCAGCCCACACCTATACCCGCCTCCCCCGCAAACCCCATTGCCCGGCCGGATTACAGCGATCACCGAACAAGCGAGAGTTCAGATTAACAAGGCCCTACTGTATATATATATATATATATATATATATATATATATATATATATATATATATATATATATATATATATATATATATATATATATATATATATATATAGTGGCGAGAGTTCATCCCCTTGTCTCACTCCAGTTTTAATTTCGAAGGGCTCTGAGATGTCACCCATGAATTTAACTTTTGACCTTGTGTTAGTTAATGTTGCTTTAATAATTGCCAGCGTTTTCAGATCTAGTCCTTGTTCTTTCAAGATTCGGAATAAAGATTCGCGGTCTATAGATTTATATGCTTTTTTGAAATCCACAAATGTACAAACGAGATTTTTATTGTACAGTTTTTGATTTCTTAGGATCAACTTTAGATTCAGGATCTGTTCAGGGCAGGATCTGCCCGGTCGAAAATCTGCTTGATATTCACCAATTTTAGGTTCCAACTGTTCTTGTGCTCTGTCTAGTAGACATTGAGATAGAATCTTGTAACAAACTGGGAGAAGAGATATCCCTCTATAGTTGTTTACATCCGTTCTATCTCATTTCTTGTGTAGTGGATGGATTAGAGCATCTTTCCAATCTTCCGGAATCCGTTCGGTTCGCCAAACTTCTTGTAGAATTTTGGTTATTTCCTTGATTGTACCTGGACCAGTGGATTTCAAAAGTTCAGCAGTGATTCCATCTTCACCAGAACCTTTGTTATTTTTAAGCCGCTTGATTTGCCTAATTATTTCATCTTCATTCGGTGGTAATGAATCTGGGTTTGTTTGTTTAGGGTTTAGTGTTGGTAATTTGTTTAAAGGCTCAGGACAGTTTAGTATTTGTTCAAAATATTTCGCAAGTTCTTTGCAATTGTCTTGGTTATTTAGAGCTAATTGCCCGTTTTCCTTTTGGAAGCAAATACGTTGGGGTTGATAGCCTGTTAATTTAGTTTTAAATGTTTTGTAAAAGTTTCGGATGTTATTTTTTTGGAAATCTTTTTCTATTTCATTAAGTTGATTGTTTTCATATTTTCTTTTAGTTTGTCTAATTAGCTTCGATGTTTCTTTTCTTACTTCCAAAAAGATGTTATAGTTTATTGCTGTTTTTTGACTGTTCCAATCTTTGAATGCTTTACTTCGGCTTAATACTGCTTGTTCGCAAACTTCATCCCACCATGGATGTTTTCTACGTTTTTGTAAAGGGACCAACTTTAAGGCTGTTTTAATAAATTTTTGTTTCAATTCTTGCCAGTTCCGTGCAGGTTGTTTATCAAGCTCTTCTGTTAGGGCTGGTTTTATTTTCGTTGGGTCGAACTTTGGTATTAGCAGTCTCTTTTGAATAAATTTTCGAGGTTTTAAGCTAAGTTTGATTCTAGTCAAGTAGTGATCCGTGTCTATGTTAGCTCCCTTCCTGACTTGAACATTCAAAATCTCTTTATAATTGGGGTACGAAATGGCAACATAGTCAATTTGAAATTCACCTATGTACGTGTTTGGGCACCTCCAGGTCTTTTGTTTTGTTATTTTCTTCTTAAAATGTGTTGACATTATTTTTAGATTAAACTGCGAACATAGTTCAACCAATCTTCTACCATTATGGTTAGTCCATTTATGAGCGGGAAAACTGCCAACTGTTTTCCTGTACTTTTTTTCTTTCCCTAATTGGGCGTTGAAATCACCCAATAGGATTTTTACATGGTTAGAGGGAATTTTAGAGATAGTCTTTTCCAGAATTTCCCAGGACTTATTTACTTTTTCAGGATTAGATTTATTTTTTTCGTTAACTGGGAGTTGTGCATTGATTAATGTATAGTTTTTGTTAGCACACTCGAGGGATAGTGTCATAAGTCGATTATTTACTGGCTGGACATTAGTTATAGAACCAAGAATGTTTCTTGAGATAGAGAAAGCAACACCGAGATGTGGTGTATTTTTGAGTATTCTTTTGTCAGTTTTACTTTTAAAAAGTATGTAGTTGCCGAATTCCAAGGTGTTATCATCTGTCAATCTGGTTTCTTGCAAAGCTAAAAGTTTTTGTTTTCGGTTTCAGACGTTGGCCAGAGGTCTCCGACTCCCTCTGAAAGATTTTGCGTTTAAGCCCGGACGCCCCAGAATCCGAAAGTCCGGTTGTACCAGCAAAGCTGGCAGAGGATTGTCTACCTCCTGGGGTAATTTTGTAATTACTAGAACGCTTCATCTTGTACTTTGAATTAATTGTTTGGACCATGACGGTTCAGAGGTTAAGACTGGAGGGGTTAGTTCCAGAATTTAAATATCAGCCGCACCACTGGTGAACAGACGCTGACCATTCAACCGCTTGATACAAGTCAGACGCTAAGTGGATTTAGTTTTTTTTTTGCCTTGGTTCGGGGCTGCTTATTTTGAGATATTCGCAGCTGTCCATTAATATCTAATGGAACTTTCACTATCCACCACCCGTGACCCGTCCAGTACCTATATATATATATATATATATATATATATATATATATATATATATATATATATATATATATATATATGCAAAACGGACGATAAAAAAGATAATGCAGCGCAAAACTGATTTATAAAGCTCATTCAACGGGACACCGGCGTCGAAGATTAGCCATACTCGGGCTGACCTTTTACGGTTATCAATCTCCATTAATCTCAAACAAGCAAAATAAACCTCGGAGAAGACACCTAAAATAAGTGACATTGCTGTGGATTTGACTAGAAATTTTGAGGGCTTAATTTAATTTGAGTTGCTTTCAAACAATTCAACCCCCGGTTAAACCCCACTTGCACTTCATCATATGGAGAGTTGAAACGGTTCTTGGTGTTGGTTCTGATTAATTTTTGGCCAACGAAAAAATCGTAAAATGCCACAATATTATACCACCATGATCAAAGTTTCATATCATTTCGCCTGTTAAGTTAAAAATTATTTTATTTTTTCAAATGATAAAATAGAGATATATTTATCAAGTAAAGGATTTATATTAAATGTTCTCTAAAAAAGAGAATTTCTTAAGTTGATGTACTAGAAATGGGGGACAAAGTAAATTTGGATGAATAAATAAATATTTTGTATTTTATTTAAACAAAGTTACCTTACTTTTTGATCATAATAGTATATCATAAATAACAATGCTATATATATAAATATATATATATATATATATATATATATATATATATATATATATATATATATATATATATATATATATATTTCGACTAATAAAATTAATAGTTTCGATTGATTGCGCGGATGGCTCTTGGTGAAACATAGTAACAATGATAATGATTAAAACACTTGTATTTATTTCACAATATATTCAAGATATATCTTCCATGTTTCGGCCTCACGACCATTCTCAAAGAGAGTTATGTATAAACTGAATTAAAGCTTCAAAGATAATATTTTTTTTTACTGCCGCAACACCCAAAAAAAGCAAATTTGGCTTGAACGGATGAACTGTATTCTTAAAATAAGTTTCGGACCCCCAAATCATTAATAAAAAAGAAAATATGTATATTATCTCTGTTACTAAGAATAATCTTGCATCGATGCTAAATAACAACAAAGAAAGAGCAACATTTTATGACAGATGGGGATTATACGAAATAAAATGTGATATTGTAACGCTATATATATATATATATATATATATATATATATATATATATATATATATATATATATATATATATATATATATATATATATATATATATACATACATACCTCTTTGTGGATCAGACCTTGGCGTGGTAAAGAGGCTTCAGGAGGCGTATGCTCCTGGAAGGGTAACCTATGGCGGACAGGTCAAGGCAGACACCTCAGACTAACATGATCCAAAATCTGTTAACTCGCAGTGGACCAGCTTGGCAGATTACGGTCCAACCCCCCAATCCCCCAATATGGCTTTACAAATTCAAACACGGCCACCTTTCTCCGGAGTCCAAGGCAACTACCAACGGCAGCGGTAGTTGGTAGTTGACTGACTCAAGACAGAGGGTGTTAAAAATCACTGGGTTAGATCAGGCTGCCAGTGGATTTTGGACATTGCAGCACTTAATATTCGAACATTGAAAATGGATGAACGACTGCAAGAACTGTTGATCAAGCTCGACAACAAACATTGGGACATCATAAGACTATGTGAAATACGAAGAAAGGGCGAAGAGCTAATCAAACTGGAAACAACTGGTCACATACGGTATACGGATGGACGATGTGGTGTAATTATATTCCGTATTCATCGAAAGTTGAATGTTGGTGATGGTGAAAGGACAGTGTTGTAAAATTTGAAAGTGTATCTCCGATTAGCCCAATGCGCCATTCAACTGAATAAAAAATTTAAGCTTCAAACCGTCCAAGCTTATGCGCCAACTATAAGCTATGGTGATGAGGAAATTGAGATATTTTATGATGATGTTGCCCAGCTTCTAGATAACGAGAAGTGCAGGTACAAAATTCTGATGGGTGATATTAATGCTAGAATTGGAAAAACAAGAATAGGCGAAAATGCAACTGGCCCATATGGAAGTGGTGGGCGGGACAATCGAAGTGACAGATTGATTGATTTTGCGGAAGAACAAGAACTGCATATTATGAACTCGTTTTGTAAGAAAAAAATCAGCAGAAACTGGACATGAAAAAGTCCAACTGGTCTCACAAGTGAAACTGACTACATCATGTCAAACGATAAAACAATATTTTGTAATTGTACTGTCCTTAACCGCTTTAATGTCGGAAGTGGCCATAGAATGGTACGAGCAAAGATTAGGATAAAATGTCGAAGAGAACCTACAAAAATGGTAAGATCGAAGAAAGGCAAAGTAGATTCTGGGAAGCTGCTTCAGAGGGGCAGCGATTTTGAGATTGCCTTGTTGAAACGCTTTGATGTATTGCAAGACCCAGAGGAAATGGAAATAACAGAGCAGTATGAAAAAAATAATCCACAATGTGCTTGAAACGGCTGCTGCAATAGCATCAGCAGAAAAAAGTTTCAAACAGTCAAAAATCTCCAATAAGACAATTAATTTAATGAAAAAACGGCGTACAATGAGGAATGCAGGGAGTCCTTTTGGCAGAGTCGAACACGTTGAACTTTGCAAAACTATAAGAAAACGTATTTGAGAAGAAACGCGTCGGTTCAACATGCAGCTAGTGCAAAAAACAAAACACTAGAGGAAAACAAGATAAAAAGAACAACAAATAAATAAAGCAAAACACAAGCTGAGAAATAAATGGACACTCATATATGTATTAATGCGTGAGGATGGCACAGTTTGGGGAACTACGGGGGACTACAGGGAACGCACGGACATGATAGAGGTTATCAGAAGATTTTATTCCAAGTTATATGAAGATCAGAACTCGTTAAAGAGAGCAAAACCCACTGAAGAACAAATGCCAGCTAACCTGTTGGATAAAGTGGCAAATGCTATAGAAGCGATAAAGAATGGAAAGGGTCCAGGAAAGGCCAGTGTAACAGTTCAGATGTTGAAAGCCGGCAATCGAACTTTACATAAAAACTGGCAAAATTGTACTCAAAATGCCTCAGGGAACAAAAAATAGCAAACAAAAGTGCTGCTTAAAAAAAGCTCTTCATAAAAAATGATCACAGGAGGATTTCAAAAACTACCGCCCAATAAGTCTCCTGTCAGTATTGTACAAGGTTTTCACCAAGATAATATCTAAAATGATACTGAGAACACTGAATGACGCACAACCAAGAGAACAGGCAGGATTCAGTACAATGGATCATATCCAGGTGCATGCTTGGCATTACAAAGCGGGACAGAAAGACCTGCATATGGATCAGAGAAGAAACAAATGTATGTGACGTCATTGCAAAGGTGACGGAATTGAAATGGAGGTGGGCAGGCCATATTGTGAGGCGATGTGACGACAGATGGGCCAAAGCAATCCTGGGATGGTTACCGCTTGATAAGCGTTCACAAAGAAGACCTAAAAGACAATGGATCAATGATATCATCAAGTATATTGGACCTGAATGGCAAAGGAAAGCTCAGGATCGCACGAGTTGGATTTTTCAGACTGGCTTTGCCGAACATTTTTTTTTAACACAAATAATGCCAAATTAATACATACCTGCAATAAAAGCAGGCTGTTAAATATTAAAAAAAAACCATATACAACGGTAAAAACCTAACAAACATCCAGCTAGACTTTGGAAATACCCCAATTATTGAAAGTGTCATAAATTCAAGGAGATAGTCTAAGAAAAAAAATCACCTCCATTAGACAGAATTTTGAACATTAGTTTAGTTTATACGTAACGCTCTTTGAAAATGGTCGCGAGGCCGAAACATATCAGAGAATATCTTAAATATATTGTGAAACAAATACCAAGTGTTTTAATCATTATCATTAATAAAGTTAAATTTGAACAAAATCATGAAAAATTCCCCTTTAATTTTTAAATGACTCAATATAACTTGTCCTGAAAATTCTTTATAATATTTGTAGGCTAACATTTTAAAGCTTATATCAATAATTAGTATCTGTTCCTAGAAAATACAACCAAGTCAACATCTATTGCCGTTGGGTAAAGCTTACATAGCCTCGTCTAAAAGCAAAGAACACACATTGTTTCTGATGTAATTGTTTGTACTGTTCTAGAGCGAACCAGAAGACCTTCCTCCGTTTCCATTAATTAAACAGAGAAATCTCAAGTTTCTGGTTTCGGCACAAAGCGTAATGCCTTTCAACAGTTCCATTTTAATCAGTTACCCTTCGAACTAACTCGCCCCTCTTGGATCCATTGCGATTTTCTTGTGTTTTCACCCGACGTAACAAATGTTGTCTCGGTAAACAACGATCAATAAAAGTAAATAACGGGTTTCATTCCTTCATTTTTCGGTATCTTGTCAACTAAATTTAACTGTCTCCAAATACGACACATTCAGGGACTTGAATTCGAAATTACGAACCGATAGAATATCGAATAATACACAGTAAAAAATGGATATCGCCACACAGTCTGTTTAGAGGAAAAGGAGATTCAAACAAAATAAATAATAGCTTACTGCATAATTTACCTAGAACATCGTTTTTCAACGTTTTTAATGTCGCGATCCACTAAAAGCACTAAAGTTAAGAAAAAAATGCTGTGACCGCCTCGCTACAATATGTTAATTTGACATTTATCAAAGTTTTATATCGGCCGGTTAACTCGGCGACGATTCGTCCTTTTTTCAATATAGTGATTTATGAAAAATCGTTTTTATTTTTAAATGGCTTATATATTCCTACCAGCGTGTTCACACGTTTTTCGAATCGGGAAAAAACGAATCGTCTATTTGTTTTTTTAAATAACGAATTTAAATGATTAAATGTCGAATCGTCGATGCCGTATGCATGTGTGAATGGACCGTTACACTTATACCGAAATACCTGTACACAGCCACAAATACCGAACTACAAGATTTGTGTAAACCCTTGTTCTTATAAAGGATGTCCCATAATTCACGCAAGATTTAGATTTGCAGCCATTTGTGCGGCAAAGTGTTGGCAACCAAAAAAAGAAAACGTTTGATATCTGACAGTTTAGGGTTAGTAAAAATTGAGCACTACACGAAAAAATAACACGTTTTCATTGTTGAACTATATTTGAAAAATAATGAAAGTTTGGCTGCTACAGCAAATTTCGTACAAAATATGGTCAGAATATTGATTTAACTTCGTCAACTGTGAAGAGAGTTATTAAAAAATTCAAGGAGACTGGATCAATTGGAGATGCTAAATACACTGGCCGTCCAATAACAAGCCGTTCAAATGATAATATCGAAGTAGAGAGAGTGCGTGAGAGTGTTGGTGGAAGTGCAGGAACATGGATTCGGCGTCGTGGACAAGAAATGCAAATTTCAAAAAGCTCTCTGCACCGTATACTCACTAAAGGTCTACGTCTAAGTTCAACTGACACAAGAACTACAACCTAATGACCATGCACAGCGAAGAGAGTTTGTTGAATGGATTATTGAACAACAAGTAAATGCTGATTTTTCGAGCAAAATCATCCTAAACGATGAAGCTTGATGGCTTCGTTAATCGTCAAAATTGCCGCATTTGGAATTCAGAAAACCTACATATAATTGTTGAAAAACAAGGGCATCCACAACGTGTCACTGTTTGGTGCGGCTTTTGGGCTGGAGGCGTATTGGACCATACTTTTTCAAAAATTAAGCTGGTCAAGCAGTTACAGTTACTGTTATCGCGACGTGATAACCGAGTTCTTTCTGACATGTGGTTTCAACAAGACGGTCCGACATGCCATCAAGCCTGTCAAACAATCGAATTACTGCATAAGGCATTTCTTGGTCGTGTACTCTCTCGTTTCAGTGATCGTAATTGGGCCCCTAAATCATGTGATTTAACACCATTGGATTGTTTTCTATTTGTTTCTGTGGGGTTATTTCAAGATCTATGTCAACAAGCCTACATCCACTTGGGCATTGAAGGAGGAGATTCAAAGCTGCATCAACGAAATTCAGCCACAATTATGTAAAATGATCATCAAAAATGTCGACAAAAGCATGCATATATGCCAGAAAAGACGTGGTCGTTTGCCCGATGTGTTATTCCATATATAATCCTATCCTGTGTACTTTATGTTTCAATTAAAAAAAAATACAATTGAAAAAAAACTGTGTTTTCTATTTAATTCAAATCTTGCGTAAATTTAGGCACACCCTTTATTACTTTTACTTTTTTTTAATAAAGGAACGAGACTAAGAGTTTCATTATTAATTACGTTTTACGAAAACTAGTACTATGATTTCTTCTCTCACCAAATGTTAAATACTACAATTTCTTCTCTCCCTTAGAGTTAAATTAATAAAAGTATGGTAATAAAATAAATTAATAATATTAAATAAAATGAACAAATTGGCGACAAAACAAAATGCACCGCCTACATCTGGTGAAACAGTAACGAAAAAGACCAGATTGTATAAAGAAACATATTTAAAATATGGATTCATTGCCTTGAATGATAAGCCGCAATGTGTTGTTTGTTATCAAGTTATGTCCTCGATAAGCATGAAGCCTTTAAAATTAGTCCAGCATCTGGAAATAAAACACCCGTCTTTACACAAAAAACCATTAGAATTTTTCGTGCGTAAATCACTCGTTTTGAAAAATCAGCAAATTGCTATAAACAAATCAAAGGCGTAATGAGACCGAAACATTTCAAGCATCCTATTTAGTGACATTAAGAGTGGCCACGGAGTCTAAGTCCCACACGATTGCAGAAAAGCTCATTTTACCCGCTGCCATTGATATGGTCAATATGATGATAAGTCCGGAAGAAGCAAAAAAGTTGAAAACTATACCTTTCAAATGACACAATATCGCGACGTATTAATGAAATTACCAATGATATTCACGATCAAATAATAGAAAAGGTTAAATGAAATGAATTTTGCTATTCATTTCGACGAGTCAATAGACGTGTCGAATTTGGAGCAACTTTTGTGTTTTGTCCGATATGAACGCGAGGGGCAATTAAAGAAAATATACTATTTTGCACATCAATCCCTGGTCAAGCACTGGCGAACGACTCTTTAAAGTTTTTATTGATGCAACACAAAACGAAAACTTAGACTTTAATAAATATATTACGGTATGTACAGATTGAAAGAAAGCGATAACGAGGAAGAAAAGTGGTGGGATAGTAAAATTAAAAGACATTATGCCACGTATGATCTGGAAGCACAGCTTTCTTCACAGAAATGTGTTTGCTACAAAAAATATGCGAGATAATTTACAGAATGTTCTGCCACAAGCCATAAAAAATGTTAATTTTATTAAAAGCCGACCATTGCAGACTACATTGTTTTCCACATTGTGCCAAGAAATGAGTGCCAAATGCGACCCACTGCTTTTCTATACTGAAGACAGGTGGTTGAATTGCTCATCCCAGGTCATAAAAGCTCAGCTGAGATGGTTAGGTCATTGTCAAATGATACAGGACACTAAGATGCCGAAGCAGATCCTCTACGGCGAATTAACTAACAAGAAACGAAATCTGGAAGGTTCAAAAAGAAAATACAATGGCGTCATAATACAGTCTCTAAAGAATTTCATGTCAAGCGTATTTGAATGGAAAAAGACAGCAAATGACAAACCCAAATGGCACGCCATAGAGAACTGTGTAGCTCCATGAGCAAAATAATTAAAAAGCCGCAGGCAAAAGGCAGACGCGAAAAGCCAAACAGACCGGAAAGCGTGTACCAGTTCTGTATTCTTCAGTCCTTAAATGCCTAGCATGCGGAAGATCATGCAGATCTAAGCAGGACTATTTGAACCACTACAAAACCAATAATTCTTCAACAATCAACAATTCTCACATGGAGGTGACAGCAATCATCCACTAAACTTTTTATAATCAAAACTACATCAGCTATTTCCGTTATCTATAAGACGTAACTGAAAACTGTTCGGAAACGCCTACATTTTGTACTGTCTATTATTAATATAGTGCTAAATTTTATCATCATCAATATTACACTAAACAAACATAACAAGACTTGGAAAAATGACACGGATGTATCATATGACAAAAAGTTTACTCGTTTTCCCCATCCAGTTCCTCTCATCGTTATTCAAAACAAAACTCTGTAAAATTTCGGTTTAGACCGATATAAATGTCCTGCAGCAGCATAGAGATAGAACCAACTTTTAGTTGGAATATTTTCGTTAGTTCTAAAGTCGAAATGGAGAATAATAAACCATCAGACCATAAGTAATTTCAAAATCGATGGTAGACAACTAAATTAAACTTGTCTTGAGCACGTGGACTGAGATAGGACGCGTTGTTGTAACGACATATTGGAATAATTAATAAAGTATCTGCAAATGCCGATGGAATTGGCTCTATATCAACATCTCTAGTCCTATAATTGGGTTGGTTTAGGAAACTCTAACTAGATAACTTGATTTTGATTTAAGTTGCAAATCGGATGGCTAGAATTTGAACTGAAATAAAAATCTTTTGATGCTGGTAACTTTATATTTATAAAAAAACATGGCATAATATCATGGTAAAGTGTCTATTGATTCTCTTGCTTTAAAATATACTGTCTGGCATAGAAATACCTACGTCCAGTATATTTAAGTAACAAATAAAATGCTCCACAATGAAAAATATGTTTTACGAGGGTTGCAATGTATCTATCCAGAATTGGCAACAATGGTGTTGCTAGGCACCATCTGATCTGACATACACATCGTAAAGTTTGAAATTGTTGATTGTATAAGTACAATCGATACGATTGTTATACGGATACGATTGTATACGTATAAAATTTCATCTCAAAGTCAGTCAGCTCACAGACGAATTTAAAGATCGTCCAAAATCGGATGTTGTGCCAGAAAACATCGATACCTTGTGCGACCATAAAAGGCAAAATCTTCATATGACATACCGTGAGATTGGAGGCATCTCTGGACATTAGTATGACAAGCATACACATGGTTTAAAAGCCGTGTGTAAGATCTACACAGGGGACTAATCTTGGATCTATGCGTATGAGCATGAAACTAAACGACTGTAAGAGTCTTTCAAAGTGAGCCAAACCCAACAAAAGTTGTTCGCGCAAGCAGCACCTCGTAGCAAATGGTAACAAGTTCACAGTTTACTTTTAAGTTTCTTTTCCAATGAGATTTTAGCAAGAAAAACTTACATTAAGAATGTGGCTGATATCAATAGTTTCACTGAACATTTAATTGATAAGGTTATTAAAATACAAATATTAACACAGATTATTCCAAGAACCATTTATCTTTTTACAGGAAAAAAAAAAGAATAAACAATCCTTAGTTTGATTTAATCACAAGCGAATGATTTTATACACTTCGGCGAGGTATAAATTGTAAACCAAGTATGTAAAGCTTTCGTTTTAATGTTCTCCTAAAGATGTTATCTTGATTAGTGAAACACACGTCGAGTAATTTCAATGCGATTTGATGTGAGCGTGGAAAACTCATGGTTTAAGAGATCTCAATCTTCACGGAGAATGTCAATCTGAAAATCTTCAGAAAACTCAAGAATATATATAAATATGGTTAACAAAGGTTATAAAAATGTTGGGGTTTATCTGTAAGAATATAGAACCAATAATTTATGAGTGTTTCTAGCTTCAAGCTATTGTATGTAACCCTGGTACATTCTGTATCATAGTACTTTTCTTGAGTCTGCTTCCTATACTGTGCGGTGCACTCTGGGATCGTGGAAGCAGTCCAGAAGGGATTCCTCAGGTTCATTTCACACAGGTTGTACCCCTCTTTAAGTGTACGCTTCATTGGTGGAATGGGAGGTGTGCTGGGACTGGAAACCCTGTCTCTGCATAGGGATAGGACTAACTTTTTATGTTATACAAGCAGAGGCGGGTTTAACGATACGCGCAATAAACGGCCGCGTAGGGCTCCGAGATACCACAGGGCCCCGAATTCTTGGAACTTCTATTTTTAACATGAATTTGAGAGCCAAAACATTTTTACCGTTTGAGGCCTCCACTTGACTTGAACCCCGACTGTATACAAGGTCATTAATGGAATTATTGACTGCCCTGGCCTGTTGCGTTTAATAAATATAAGGGTACCACCGAGAAGTACTAGAAGTTCCATTCTATTCTCTACGGATCGTCAATTATAGGAAATGTTCACCTATCTGGAGGACTGTCTCTAATGGAATGAGTGTGGAAATGGTGTAGTGTAGTGTAAGTGTAGTTTAGATTTTTTTTGGTTGCTCTATAGCAAGCTTTTGAGAAGCATTTAAAAACTACTAAACTGTATTAATCTCAAGACATTTATGCTTTATATAAGTGTTGTTAGTTTTAATAGATTCCGGAATGTAAGTTTAGGCTATACATTATATTGTGATTTATATGGATTCTGATAAACGGTTTTTGCCCGTAAATAAATAAATAAATAAATAAATAAATATATACATATATATATATATATATATATATATATATATATATATATATATATATATATATATATATATATATATATATACAGCAAATGAAGTAATCAACTGACATCAAATAAATATAAACAAAAAAATAATGTAAACTGAATTTCAAAAAAATTAATTACTTTCAAGAGCTTGGTCTCAAAAATAAAAGTATTTAGAAATAGCACGCACAAAAAAAGAAAAAAGTATTATAACAAGGACAAACTAGTCAAAATCAACTTATCAGTTAGTATTTTGTTGGGTAGCATTTATTTTCCAAACCTGGGACACATCATCTAAGCATGGAGTCTATAAGAGTCCGGCAAACTTCAACCGAAATGGAATACCAGATTTCATGAACAGTCTCCCATAATTTTTTGGTATTTGATGTTGTCCTTACAATCCTTAATTACTGAAAGAATCTTCGACTTTTCGAAAGGATTAGAACACAAAGAAATTCATTGTAATACCATTTGATGCCCAATTAACAAGAAAGCTAGGCAAAATTTTGAAAAAAGTGGACATTAAGGTTGTCTAAAAACCGTATAATAAATTAAAAGAAGTTCTGGTAATCCAAAGGATAAATTAGACCAACATGAAAAGTCGGGGATTTACGAAATTAGTTGTCAAGACTGTGATCGAAGGTATATTCAAATAGAAAAATGTAAGAAAATCATGAACCGAGATAAAGGACCTATTCCGTTCAGTCAACTTTTTCAATTATTAATGTAATGCTTAGTAAACCTCACGGTTCATGATTTTTACACTCTTTATTAGGTAGGGTTTTCATATAAATAGAACATAGTTTAGTTTTAGAATTAGATTAAATCATCTCTTGATGATGCTAACATGGCTAGAGAAACGTGCGTCGAGCAGTTAAAAAAAAGTGATTTGGTTTTTAGTGGTAAATCTCTTCAAGTTTAAACGACTAAAATCATGACCATTTAAATTGGTCCTGTCAAATGGAGCAATCACTTGCAGCCACGCCATCCTTCATCCGCTCTTCAGGTGTCCAGCTTGAGCCCAACTGATGACGGCTTAAGGCCAGAAACCGGTCTTGGGAGACGCTGGCGGATGGCGGATGAAAGAATAGCAAAGTACGACGTGGAGCACGGGTGAACTTCCTTAGCTTTTTAATATATAAATATATATATATATATATATATATATATATATATATATATATATATATATATATATATATACATATACATATATTACAGAAATCTTTCACCCTTTCCACGTGGTGCCACCGATCGCCTTCACCGAACTGTCAACCATGCGACGTCACGTGTCTCTCTGGACCGGTTTCTAGCCTTTCAGCCGTCATCAGCCGAGCTCTAGACGAACGCAAGGAAAGCAGTTCGGAGAGGCAATCAGGGCCAGACCAGATCAACTGGCCATTTTACGCTACCTTGTGGGCATATATATATATATATATATATATATATATATATATATATATATATATATATATATATATATATATATATATATATACTAGTCTATTAGTCCGGGAGTACATCCGATCGTTTGTGTCCCGTTTGTTGGGAACGTGCATTGAGAATGCCAAGTGTGACCTTGGCGAAACGTCTGCACGTTCCCAACAAACGGGACACAAACGATCGGATGTACTCCCGGACTAATAGTCTAGCGTATTCTTCCATCCGCGAAACACTACGAACTAATATATATATATATATATATATATATATATATATATATATATATATATATATATATCATATATATCATATCATATATATCATATCATATCATATACATATATCATATATATATATATATATATATATATATATATATATATATATATATATATATATATATATATATATATATATATATATATATATATATATATAGTTATGATATTTATAAACTTCTGGATGCTTCTGAAAAAAAATCACATTAAAACAACAAAAAATAACACAAGAATCTAACGGATTGCATTGACTAAACCTGAGCTGCGACACATAATCAATACATCATCAAATATTAAAGGTCCAGTCGTTTACGTACACCAGTTGACCCACAGCAGTTTGACAAGCAATCGGGAAGCTGTCACTGGCCACAGTCCGTTTACCGTTTAATAAATATCAGATATCACGCCTCCCACTGACGGATTCGACATCTCCAACAAAGACAAACTAGAAACACCAACATAATCTAATTTGGTATTTCAGTATTTCGATCGACGCGTCGATTCAAGATGTTGCCTGTTTTCCTCCAAAGTTTACGTTTTGCGATATTACCGGAGTGTTCCTCGAGATATTTATTGCCTTAGTTCTAAGTTTATGAATAGATGTCGTATGTTGTAAGTTCGTACTATTGTTTGATATGACACCAAGTTTAATTTGAATTAAGAACGTGAACTGAACAATGACGTTTCAGGTAATCACTTTTCAAATTTTAATTTAACACATACTTTTTAATGATTTCCATGTATAATGAACTAAGCAACACATAGTAAATCTGCATATATCGGATTGTTCGAAATGTTCCTAGGAATTTTTATAAAATATACTATTTGACCGTTTCGCTAACACTGTAGCTTCTTCAGAACTGGCTTTTTTCGATGTAAAAATAGGTATAAATATAAAAAGTTTCTACAATAAAAATATACATTTTTTTGAGAAATCCACATATTTATTGTCTGTACAAATTCAGAATGGAAATTTGTTTATTTGGTCATTTAGAAGGGTTGTCGCATCTTTGGGACGGTTTATTTCAAAACTCTTCAGATGGTTTTGTTTTTTTGCCTTTGTTATGTACATGTGGTATTTAAAATTCACTATTAAAACGATGGTTCTCAGTTAACAGATGTGAGGCATAGTCGAATTATATTTATGACTGAGTTTGAGGGTCTGAGGCTGAGACTGAGTTTTTAGACTTCTGCCGTGTTCTTTAATTATTTTCTTGATAGATCTGCCTGTTTGTCCTATACAAGTTTTTGGACACGACCCACAATGAAGTTGATATATCCCTGATTTATCTTTTTTGTTTGTTTTTGCTTTGCAATTTTTAAAATATTTTCCAAGGCTGTTATAGGTTTGAAAGGCTACTTTTACATTGCTTTTATATAAAAACTTTTTAATCTTATCCGACGATTTACCAAAGTATATTAGTAATTTGAAAGAATGGTCATTTTCATTCTTTTGTGGATATACTTCAGAGACAGCCTTTTTGTAGAATTTTATTTTTACAATGTTATTTCTTGTTCTTTCTAAATACCCGTTGTATATAGCAGTTTGTTTAATGGTGTTTACTTCTGCATCTGTTAAAGGAATATTGCTCTGCCTGTGTACAAGGCTATGATAAACTGCTAATTTATGTTGTAGTGGGTGTAATGATTCACTATGTATTGTTGTATCTGTTTGAGATATCGCACATCCCTGTTTAGTACCTGTATCACGAAGCGCGATGAAATCGTCACTCGTGCAACGTTATGCAATAAAATTTTGTTCGAAATTGAACAAATCTCTTGCGAAAAAGGGTCATCCTAGTGAGAAACAAGATCGCCACTAGCTGATAGCTCCACCATGACAACGCTCCAAGCCACACCGCTCTGCGCGTTCGTGATTACCTGGCGAAATACAACTTGGTAAAGCTGCCGCAACCCGGAGTGCCCTTACAGTCCGGACATGGCTCCAGTTGACTTCTTTCTCTTCTCGAGGATCAAGACCGCCCTTAAAGAAATCCATTTTGGATCGACTGAAGCCGTCCAAGGCGCCTTGACAGGGACCCTTGCCGAGGTCTCCGTTCAAGCTTTCCAGGCCTCGTAGCGTGCATGACAGCGTCGCTGGAAAAAGTATGTTGATGACCAAGGGAACTACGAAGAATATTAATCGTTTGTAACAATATCTACAATGAATATCATGACTAAAAGGATGATGATACTTTCCGGACAGACCTTATATATATATATATATATATATATATATAATAAACAATCAATTCTTCTATTGGAACCTTTGGTGTGAAACACTAAACTTGAAGAGATTTACCACTAAACACCAAAAGTGTTTGTGTTGTGTTTAGTGGTAAATCTCTTCAAATTTAGTTATTTGATTCAATCTCAAAGCAAGCCAATAATGCCATAGCATTGCTAACCAAAGTGTTGAGAAAGCCTATGCAAATCTACTGGGATCAAAATATGATGAAGCTACAGCGACAATACATCTTGAGGTTGGAATAAATGTAGAGCAACAGTGACAAGTGACGACAAGGTGACGAAATATCGCCGCTTCTTTTTTCAACCTGTGTGGAAGAAGTGTTCCGTAATCTGGATTGGAAGCAGGATGGAATAAAGATAAATAGTGCATACTTAAATCATCTTAGATTTGCAGATATATATATATATATATATATATATATATATATATATATATATATATATATATATATATATATATATATATATATATATATATATATATATATATATATATATATATATATAAATATATATATATATATGTATATGGATGATGGAAAACCATAATCTCATTAGGCATCTTCGGTGCTTCGGAGGTTCGTGACTTTCTGAGTCATCCTCAAGATCCCGTCAGGGACTAATTCGACAATCGGATGTACTCCCGGAAAAAACCTAATACATATATATTACTAGTATATGTAAAAAACCTAATACATATATAATACATATATAGTAGATAATAAAATTCTATAGCCTTTTCCTTGATTTGTCTTATTACGAATAAAGGATCAGTCATCGATCTATTGTGCCATCCTTAGATTACTGCCACCATTGAACAAATGCAAACAATTCACATTAAGAAATACACAAAAGAAATAATTACAACTAACTATTTCGGCTTAATTTGGCTAAATCGGCTCAACTATTTCTAAAAAGTTTACGAATATCTCTGTTCGCTTGCGCGTCAACCGTAACAATGCCATCATTAAATTAAAAAAAGCGCCACGAACAAAAGCAAACGAAAAAAGAGCCATCCCATCTAATTTCGTCGCTTTCAGATTTAAATTCCTAAAATTTTCGCTTTAAAATGTTTAGCCACGTTCAGTCTCGTCTCGCCGTTGCCGGAGAAACTCCTTCTCGAGCTCACCAGGGGCGTGTAATTTTAGATGGAGCTCCGGCTTACGGTGTCGTATAACGGTGTCGGATGGCGGAGGCGAAAAAATAAAATAGAAATATTCTTTTTGTCATTTTTGGGTAACTCAAAGAAAGTTCCTTTATTTGTTGAAAATAGTTTGTTGGCTAACAGCTCTTTTGACTTAACGCTTAAGATAGAATTTATTTGAAGTTATTCAACCCCTAGTACAAATTTTAAGGTCCTGTGATTTTTTTTCTAATTAAATATTACACGCAAATTTTGAGTTTTCGCGAAAATTTTCACATAGACACAATGGATCGTTTATCTACTATACAATGTACTGCAAAAATTAAGGTCAGAAGTGGTAGAAATAATCGCCTAACTTAAGGCTGTACTACAGTTGATATTTATGTATCCGGAATAATAAATAAAAACAAATATTTATCATAGAAAATGGTTTTATTCTTTTTCAAAATATTCTCTGCCATGATGGATATACTTTTGGTATGGAGGTATCTCCAAAACATACATTTTCTTCTGGCGTCGACGGGAACAAAAAGAAATCATTGGGTGCCAAATTAGGACTGTACCGCGGGTGGCCCATCAATTCAATGTTTTGACCGGTCAAATATTGAGTTATTCAGCCCGATATACGAGAGCTCGCGATGTCATGGTGAAGAATGATCCTGCCTTGTTGTTGGTTGTTTTTTCTTATTTCTTCAAAGACTTTTGGCAAACAAATGGCTGTGTACCGATTTTCGACGATTTTCTAGTGGCATTGTAGCCACATGTCCACTGATCCCAAAAAATCAAACTCATACGAGTTTGAAAGTAAGAAGCAATCTTGGATCTATGCTTATGCATAGATCCAAGATTCGTCACCTGTGTAGATGTTATACACGGCTTTTGATGCACCACGATTCTATTTTTTGAGTATTTCTTTACACCAATCAACACGAGCTTTTTTTGAGCTATTGTCAAATTATGCGGGATCAAACGCGCACAAATCATGTAAAATCTTGCGTATGCTTGTCATACTAATACCCAGGGATGTCTCAATCCCATGGTATATCAGATGATGATCTTGTTTTATCAGTTCATGCACAGTATCCATGTTTTCTGGCACAACAACCGATTTTGGACGACTTTCTATAAATTTGTCCGTGAGCGAACGACAGCCACGATTGAATTCACTAAGCCAGTGATATACAGTGGTTTTAGATGGGGCTTCATCGCCAAATGTCGAAATAAGTTGATCGATGTACTATTGTTGAGATAATCCACGTCGAAATAAATCATCGCACGAAAATTGTTATGAGTTAATTCTATTTTTTGACTGAGATAAAATTTTCAAGTTAACAACACAAATAGCATCCGTATGATAAAATGTTGTGAGTACATATACAGTCAACAATGTCAAACTTTACAATGTATATATCATATGGCATCTAGCAATACCATTGTTGCCAATTCCAGATACATATATAGCAACCCTCGTATTGGGAAATTGGATAAGTTTTTTAATTTTTGAAGATAAGCGTAGTGTTTTGGCTTGTCTCATACATGTTTATCTTCATCCTGTACGTTTATATGAATACATTGCTGTCGTAAGTAAAAGTCTGATTGAAGCTCGTAACAACTTGGTCTCTCAAACGGTTTTTTATGCCGAACTTTACGTACAGATCTTCACCTACACCCATATAAGATTTAGCTTTTACAAGAAATAAAGTTTACAGACCGTATTGCGTCTTCGAAAAATAGACAACCGATAATTATTTTCACATTTTCACCTTAATGGAAACGCTAGTAAGCAAAATTCACATATTTGGGCCAACAAAAATCTACAAGTGATTCAAAAGAGGCCGTTTTATGCTGACAAACTTACAATTGGTTGCGGTTTTTAGGCTGGAGGTGTCATTAGACTACATTTCTTCCAAAATGATAAAGAGCCCCCATTAATATAAATAGAGCCCGCAATAGACAAAAGTTAACTGAAATTTTGCGGCCAGAATTGCAAGATTTTTATTAAAGACATGTGTTTTGAATAGGTCTGGTTCATATACTATGGCATACAGCTCGTGAAACAATAGCCTCCCTATTACATAAAATTTGGAGACTTCAATTGTCCATCAAACTCCATCGACTTGACACCGCTAGATTTAGTTTTTGAGGAATTACGCGAAGGAACGCGTCTGTGTCAAGAATTCGCAAACTCTTAACGCGCTTGAGGATAACATACGAAAGTATTTTGAAAAGTTTTCGCCATCATAAGCAAACAACATTTTTTATAATTTTTTCTTTTTCAACGTCACGTTGTTGCTCAATATGTTTAGATCAACGACGTTCCCACTTTTTAATACCCTCAGTATAATATGATTGATCCAACTTCGCAAAATAAGCGGCTGTCTCAGATTTAATCACATTATCTGTATAAATAAGAATTAAATGCTGTTCGTTGGTAAGCGCATCACTTGAGAACGGCTGGACCTATTTGCTATTTGTTTTTAATGTTCGTAATAGTCCGAATAAGGTTTTCAGGGAAAGAAAAATTGGAAAAGTTGCTTGGAAAATTGAAAAATTCTAGAAAAACTGAAAGTGCTTTTTGCTATGGGATTTTTGTATGAACTCAAGACCATAACTCACGATTCGAAAGATGGTTATGCGTAACTCTTCTTATTTTGTTTGTTATTGTTTTGAAAGTTTTCTGGAAAAAAAATCGAGACAATTACAAAGAAAAGTCGAAAAATTCGGACAAACTGCAAAAATCAAAATTTTGATTGCGCTTTCGATCTTTGACTGAAGATAGGAACGACATATTTGGTTGATACTTTTTTTTGTTTTGTTCGTTATGCTCCCGGAATGGAAATAACTCAAGTAAATGTTTTCAATTGAAATTCAATCTGGAGAAAACGCATTCCAGCCTAAATTAAAATAAAATTACATTCGCTTTTACTTTTGTGTTGTTTCGCAATCCGTCCAATAAATATAGTTATTTTATTTCTATTCCAATTTATTTCATTATGTGCGCAAATTGTGTCAAATTGTCATATTATGAATCAAGCCTGTCGGTTACATAGTGACGAAAAATTGATTCAGTTGTTTATTTTCAGTTGAATAGTGATTCTGTTGTAAGTTCATTGCAATCGTTTCATGAAATTAATTAAGTTTCGTCGTTTTATCTCAAACAAATTTACAGATTTACCTACGAACAACGGTGATTTTTGAAGTTACAAACGGTTATACAATAACAAAGTGAATCAATTGTCCATTTTCAGTTGAATTGTGATTCTTCCCATCGCACATGATGTGGCAATGGACACAATTGAATTAAACTGACACAATGTAATTGCATTGCAATGCCGCCAATAAGACGGATCAATTTAGGTCGCAAAACTCGCAATGCTACAAACCAAAGAATTTTTGATCTAATCGAACTGCAGCGCAACGCGAAGAGCGAAATGAAATTGAACAGAATCGATAAGAAGAAAGAAAAAAGGCAAACCAAGATGATATGCATCGACTGAGATATCATCGGTCGGTAGAAACTAATTGTGCGACAATGAATTTGAATAATAGTACAAGAACACAAACAAATGTTGCGTTGAATACTCATCGAACTGCATTCCGTTACAATATGATAATTGATTACAATGCATACCAATCCGTTTTAATTGTATCGAGGAGCGTTGTGTGCCCACATTGTAAAGCATTGACATACAGAAATGAAACCCGTAGATTTTGTTGCGCAAGTGACAAAGTCAAATTATTACTTACTTATTACTTTGTTTACACATTTCCAATAGCTTTTCGCAAATTCGCAAAACGATCACAAACGAATTTATTGAAATTTGAACAGGACCAGGTCTGTTGGGTCAGCTAGTTTAAAATAAATCTCCATCCATCGAGCCATTGCTTTCGAATAATGGGTATGAAATTTTAGCTAGAAGTCAAATCTGATAAATATAACGTATGTGGTAGCACTTCGAAGCGTAGGTCACGGTATTAAGCAACAACAACACAAGACGTAAAGTCTGATTGCTGGTATTATTCAGGAACGATTTCTTATCAAATTTTACATTATTGTCTACTTATATACTATAACTTATAGAAACATTCAAACAATGAACAAATATATATAAAGGAATCGCGATCAAATACCGGCTTGCATGATATACGTATCAACGTAAGCTATGTGTTCCATATTCAATCTCCTAACCCATCTTAAAACTCTATTCAAATGTGTCTCGACTTCCCAAAGAATAATGATGGCGCCATATTGGTCAACGGAAAATTGACGTTTTTGAAATGGATAGTGCTCGGTTAGTATGCTATTTAGTATCCATCACGAAGATGTCGAGTCAAGAGTATCACTTATTTGCTTCAGGTAAGTAAGTATAAAAGTAGTAAGTCCAAAATTAAAACGACTCTTTAGGCATCATTGCAATATCGGACATCGTGGTGAAGACGCCAGCAACAACAACATTCTCAGATGGGTAGCTGCACTTTAAATGATGGTTTAATCTTCCGAAAAAACACACATTTTTAGAAATTATGTTATAAGGTATACATTAATTCAAATCTTTATAGTACCTTTAAACAAAAAAAAAATATTTCATTACCTTGAAGTGTATCAATTTTCTGGATATCTGGTGCTGGACTTACAATATCTGTGGTAATGAAAAAAAGCAGTAGAAATACTGGAAAATTTTCATTTTCACCAACGAATTGTATATTTACACCACTTTATACACTTACATTCCATAAGGAATTGTAGCCACTCGATTATTTTAAGCTCTAGAAACTCATTTCTTGTGGTGAGTTAGTCCACGTTCCTCTATCCTTGCCTTATTCTATCCTATTTGTTGTCCTTGCGTCTTCCGTTATTTTCTTCCACACATCTCGGTCCAGTATGTTTTCCCACCATGCTTGTATTTCCAATTTCCTTATGTCTTCCCGCACTTGATCCTCCCACCTACTTCTCGATCTCCCTCTTATTGTGTTAGTATCTGGTCTCCACATTGTAACTTTCTTTACTACTTTGTTGTGTTCCATTCTTCTTATATGACCAAACCAGCGGAGTCTTTGCACTTTTATGGTCTTCCCTATATCTTCTCCTTTCAAAATGATTTTTATTTTAAAGTTCATTAACCTTCTATATTCATCTTCTGCAAATTTATTTAATCCATATACTCTTCTTATTATCTTTCTATCGAATATTCGTAACTTTTCCTGTTCCAAGCTTGTTAAATTCATTATCATCCGTCCCATAATCGCGGGTCTAATAGCTGCTTTATATACCTTCATTTTTTGTATTTATACTTATGTTTTTGCTTTTCATAATGGTTTTAAATTTATAATAGGTTCTGTGTCTCGCCTGTACTCTGTGATCAATCTCTATGCTTCTGTCGCTTTTGCTATTTATTATTAATTCCAAATATTTAAAGTTTTCCACTACTTCAAATTCGTAATTTGGTATATTTACTATTAATGATGTAATAACTCAACTTAAATTAAATCAAGCAGGTGGATTAGATAATATGGTCAATGAGATTATAAGATACGGGGGAGAAGCCTTAGGAAGGATACTTGAAGGATAATAATGTCAATTTATAAGAAGGGAGATCCAAAAGATTGTGCAAATTACAGGGGAATTACCTTACTTAGTGTTGTATATAAGATACTGACCATGATAATAAATAACAGATTGATGAGGTATACAGAAAAAAAAAATGGAGACTGTCGATATGGCTTTAGGAGAGGCAGATCTACCACTGACGCGGTACATATAGTAAAACAAATAATCGAAAAATCTCAGGAATATAGAATGGAATTACAAATTGTGTATATTGATTTCAAACAAGCTTTCGCTAGTTTGAAACGGGGACAACTAATGAAAGCTATGACGGACATGAAAATACCGGGCAAGTTAATAAGTTTAACAGAAACAGACAATGAAAAATTCACAAGCAGTAGTTAGAACAGCTGAAGGAGAAACAGAGGATTTTGAGATCAATATAGGAATGAGACAATGAGATGGGCTATCAACAGCCCATCTCACGGGAACTAGCTAGAGACAGAATAAGCCTGGAAGAAGCAATTCAAAAAATTGGACAAGAAGGAAAGAAAAGAGGTCTTACAATAAATCAAGAAAAAAGCAAAAAGAGTAATATATATATATATATATATATATATATATATATATATATATATATATATATATATATATATATATATATATATATATATATATATATATATATATATATCATCATCATCATCAGCCCGCATCGATCCACTGCAGCAAGAAGGCCTCTTCAGCATGCTTAAAACCTTCACGGTTCTGGGCTTTCCTCTGCCACTCGGGTCCAATATACTTAACGATGTCATCAATCCATCGTGCTTTCGGTCTTCTTCGCGGACGTTTGCGATCAAGCGGTATCCACTCCAGGATTGCCTTGGTCCATCTGTCGTCTCATCGCCTCGCTATATAGCCTGCCCATCTCCATTTCAACTGTTTTACTCTTCCAATGATGTCACAGACTTTTGTTTGTTCCCTGATCCATCCGCAGGACTTTCTGTCTCGTCTTGTAATGCCAAGCATACATCTTTCCATTCCCCTCTATGCCACCCGAAGTTTTTGAATTGATTGCGATGTGAGTGTCCAGGTTTCACTTCCGTATGTCATAACGGGTAGAACGCACTGATCGAATACTTCTCTTTTCAGGCAAAGTGGGAGTCTGCTCTTAAACACTATGTTGAGCCTACCAAATGCCTGCCAGCCACACTTAACACGCCGTTCCACCTCCCGGCCGGTATTCCCCTCCATGGAAATCCTCTGCCCAAGATATATAAAGCTGTCCACAATCTCTAAATCCCTTCCTAGAACTGAAATTCTTCTGTCCTGAGCGAAGTTATTGAACATAACCTGACTCTTTTTCAGGTTTATTTTCAAGCCAAATGGTTCGCCAGCCCTTTGCAGTTCTTGTATGCGTCTTTGCAGCTCCTCTGGGTCTTGTGAAATGAGAATAATATCATCTGCAAATCTAAGATGGTTTAAGTTTGCACCATAGATCTTTACACCATCCTGTTCCCAATCCAGTTTACGGAATACTTCTTCAAGGCTAGCCGAGAAAAGAATAGGCGATATTGCGTCACCCTGCCGTACACCTCGTTCTACATTAATTCCCACTTCAAGATCATCAAGGTGAATTGTGGCTGTAGCTCCATCATATATCGATTCTAATAGGTTTACATAGGCTCTCTCTACACCTTGGCTAAGCAGTGCATCCATTATAGCATGCTTTGAGATGGAATCAAATGCTTTTTCGTAGTCGATAAAAGCCAAACACAGTGGCATGGTGTATTCGTTGTGCCTTTCTATGACCTGCTGTACAACCTGGATGTGATCCATTGTACTGAATCCACTTCTGAATCCTGCTTGTTCTCTTGGTTGTGCGTCATTCAGTTTTTTTAATATTCTTTTAGAAATTATCTTAGTGAAAACTTTGTACATCACTGATAGGAGGCTTATTGGACGGTAGTTCTTTAAATCTTCCTGTGCTCCTTTTTTATGTAAAATGATCACTTCTGCATTTTTCCATAAGTCAGGTACTTTTTGTTCCTTGAGGCATTTTGAGTATAATTTTGCCAGTGTTTTATGTAACGTCCGACCACCAGCTTTTAGCATTTCGACTGTTACACTATCCTTTCCTGGAGCCTTGCCGTTCTTCATCAATTCTATAGCATTTGTTACTTCTTCCACTAGGATATCTGGCATTATATATTGTTCTTCCGTGGGTATTGCTGTCCCTGACTGGCTCTGATCTTCATATAACTGGGAATAAAACCTTCTGACAATCTCTAATATTTGGGTACGCGTCCTGCACACTGTGCCATCCTCACGCTTTAAAGCATATATTTGCGTTCTTTTGTTTCTCAGCTTCTGTTTAGGTTTGTTAATTCCTTTGTTTTCTTCCAGGGTTTTTTGCACTAGCTGCATATTGAATCGGCGCGTGTCCTCTCTGATACGTTTTCTTATAGTTTTGCAGAGCTCAGTGTACTCGACCCTGCCAAAAGGACTACCTGCATTTCTCATTGCTCGCCGTTTCTTCATTAAATCAATGGTCTCACTGGAGATTTTTGTTTGTTTGAGACATTTTTCCTCTGGTGCTATTGAAGCAGCCGTTTGAAGTACATTGTTTGCGATTTCTTCATATTGAACTGATATTTCCACCTCCTCTGGATCTTGTAACGCAGCAAACCGGTTTGACAAAGCAATCTCAAAATCGCTTCCTCTCTCCAGCAGTTTCCCAGAATCCACCTTGCCCTTCTTTGATCTTACCATTCTTTCGCGCTCTTTTCGACAGCCAATCCGAACCCTTGCTCGTACCATTCGGTGGTCACTTCCAACATTAAAATTGTTAAGGACAGTACAATTGGTAAATATTGTTTTATCGTTGGTCATGATGTAGTCAATTTCGCTCGTGAGCCCAGATGGACTTTTCCATGTCCATTTTCTGCTGATATTTTTCTTATAGAATGAATTCATAATATATAGTTCTTGTCCTTCAGCAAAATCAACTAATCTGTCACCTCTATTGTCTCGCTCACCAGTTCCATATGGGCCAGTTGCATTTTCTTCTGTTCTTGTTCCAATTCTGGCATTAAAATCACCCATCAGGATTTTGTACCTACATTTCTCCTTGTATAAAAGCTGGGCTACATTATCATAAAATTCCTCAATTTCCTCATCTTTATGGCTTATAGTTGGTGCATAAGCTTGGACGATTTGAAGCCTAAACTTTTTATTCAGCTGAATGACGCATTGGGCTAATCGGTCGGATGTACTTTCAAATTTTACCACACTGTCCTTCAGCTTTCGATTGATAAGGAATCCAATTCCGCCACATCGACCATTTTCCGTACCTCGAGTGTAGAGTACGTGTCCAGTTGGTTCCAGTTTGATTAACTCTTCACCCTTTCTTCGTGTTTCACAGAGCCCAATAATATCCCAATGTATGTTGTCAAGTTCGATTAACAGTTCTTGCAATCGGGCCTCTGTTTTCATAGTCCGTATATTTAACGTTGCAATGTCAAAAGTCCAATGGCAGCCTGATCTAACACGGTGATTCTTAGCACCCTCTGCCTTGGGGCAAGTCTTCCCGCTGCCGTAGGTAGTTGCCCCTTGGCCTCCGGGGAATGAGGGCCGTGTTTGAGGTTATACTGTCATATTTCAACATATTGAAATACCATGTTGAAGGTATGGACCGTAATCTGCCACGCTGGTCCAATGCGGGTTGGTAGATTTTGGATCATGTTAGTCTGAGGCCTCCGCTTTGACCTGTCCGCCAGGGGTGACCTTCCCAGGAGCATAGACTCCAGACGGCATAGCTCAATGCTTCATTGCCCTACTCAAACCCCTTTACCACGTCAAGGTCTGATCCACAAATATATATATATATATATATATATATATATATATATATATATATATATATATATATATATATATATATATATATATATATGGTGTCCCATTAAGGATGGATCGCGGCCGTATCTTGAAAACTATTTATCCCACAGCTTTGGGGGGAAAAAAATTGTACTAAAAATGATCATGAGAAATTCACCAAAAATATTTTTAAGCTTCTAAAACGACCGCAAGAGGGCGTGACGAGCTAAACATTTTTAAAAATATTTTTTTTGTGTATTTTCAAGTATTAACCGAGTAAGAAAAATTCTCAGTTATAATTAGCAAACTGTCTCCTACAACTTTGTTTTCTGACATTTTGTCTTAACTTCGCGAATAAAGAAAAATTAACGAATAATTAAAAATTAACTTCGCGAAGAAATAAAAAGTCGTCTAATGTCCGTTTGCCTAAACCGATTTTCCTCAATTTGGATTCATTTAAAAGGCAATTGCTGGGACAATCAGATAATCTGGGAGATAAATTATTTAGTTTATAAATGAAACCGCGAGGTGGCGTTACATTCAACAATAGTTTTTTTAAGTTTTGTTCAGTTTTTTCAAATGGAATGGTACAGCTTTTACTACATGGCAAGAAAGGTAACTTAAAGAGGAATCGTCCAGTGAAAACCCGAAATCGATATCTCTGACATGTCAAGAGATATTTCGATTTTTCTGAAAAAAATCAGTTAGTTTTAATTTTTACCGTAATATTAAGTTAAAAATTGGTAATATTAAGTTAAAAAAGCTATTATATTATATTGCTAACTAACTAAATTATTATATAAATTATTATATTGCTATTATATTGCTAACTAACAAAAAATACGCGAATAATAAAATAAATATTCCTTGTAAATAAAAAAAATTCCCCTGGCTTTTTTCTTTAATAATTTTTCTTTTGCTGCATTTTTGCTGGCCCGGTTGTTTCCAGGCGAACTCCTCAAGCTCAGCTGATCTTTAGCCGATGCCGGATATAATCAGTGTGAAAGCGAAGACGCAAGGTAAAGTATGCATTTTCCTTTTATAATATCGTGTAATTCCTTCTATTGTACGCGAATTGTAAAGCTTTTGTTGGTTGATGCGAGAAATGTGTTGCATAAATTTTATATGCCAGATGTTCCCTATTGCACCTAATTCGGATATTTTCTAGGTCAAACCAAGCTTGTATATTTTGTATAAAATTTATAACTACAATGTACACAGAAGAAGTCTTAGAAGTCTTGTAGCTAGCATTAATTATGTACGCAAAAAGCGTTATACAAGGTGGTTCATTCGAAACCATGACTCCATTAATTTTCAAGCAAAAAAGTATCTATTAACATAAAACTAATAAGTGCAATATGCCATTTTGAATGGTTAATTGAGGAAAATAATGTCATTCAATTTTCTTCGATAATATTGTGAATTGTCTGTTCCTCGTGTGAAGAAAGACGGACACTCTTCTTAAACGACACAAAAAATTAATTTCCAGTCCAGAACATGAAAAACTTTATCGGTAGTTACAGTAAATTATTAACATACCATTGGCAACATTTATTTTTGGGTGTCGCTTCTTATGATGTGGCTATTAAATAACGAAACTGACACTACTACAGAAAAAGTACGCATGCGCCAAACGCCAGCGATCAACAGTTATTTAGTATGAAGCCTTCTCTTTCGAATGCAGTACTTCTCGCTTCTGAAAACACATCTGTATAACCTTAGCCTTCATTCGCATTAGAGTTGTTTTTTTTTGTTTCGCCCGTAAAATGTTAAGTGTAACAATAGAGCAACGAATTGTGAAATTTCACTTGAAACTTGAACTTGAAAGTGTAAGGCAATAAATGTTTATCACGTGCACGTATTTTTGAGTGGTTTAAGCGTTTTCAAGATGGCCAAGAAGATGTTTAGGGTGATCCACGTTCGAGTCGTCCTTCCATGTCAAAAACGGATGACAATTGATTGTTTTTTTCGATATTCATGGGATTGTGTACCTTCACTGGGTTCCTAAAGATCAAACTATTAATGAGCATTATTACCTTCACGTTCTTGCTGAACTCCGTGAAGGAATAAGAAAAAAACGACCCGAATTTTACAAGGACAAGTTATGGGTTCCCCACCAAGACAATGCGCCGACTCATTCCGCATTGTCTGTGAAGAGGTTTCTAGCCAAGTACAGCATCCTTGTGTTAGACCATCCGCCTTATTCATCGGATCTTGCGCCGTGCGACTTCTGTTTCCTAAGGTGAAACCTGCATTAAAAGGAACTAGATTTGAGTCTGTTGATACTGTGGAAGAAAAAGCGGTACGCGTTCTGAAAGAGTTAACAGAAGAGGACTTCCAGCACTGTTTCGAACAATTGAAGATTCGCATGGAGCGTTGTAGAGATAGAGTAGGGGTGTATATTGAAGGTGATAATAAGTAAATATGTATGAAATCAGAATAAAATATTTAACAGGGTCAGTCTCGTTATATAATAATCACACCTCGTATTGTTTTACTCTGTTCGTTACGTAGTGAATTTATTCATGAATGCAAAAACTCCTTTTTTCAAATTTTATCTTCTTTTGTGCTTTTTTGTCGATCATTTAACACAAAGGCTCACCATCATAAGATAATATTACACTGAACGTTCGTGAAGTAAAATTACAAACATTACGTAATCCAGTAGTGACCATCAACAATGATGGCTTCGCAATTTTCGAACATCCCGTTTAAGATCTAGATTTGCTCCTGGGCGGTTATTTTTAATGCCCTAAGCTGAAGGAATCTTCTAGATTAGATAGGTAGAAGAATAAGAAAAGGATTTTTTCCAAAGGCCATTGATATACCTAGTGCAAGAACCTATCGATATATGAGGTGTGACTATTAAATAACGAGACTGACGCTGTAAAACATGTTATTTTGATTTCATACAGATTTACTTATTATCACCTTTAATATACTCCCCTCCTACGGACTTAAATCTTGTTCCTTTTAATGCAGATTTCACCTTAAGAAACAGAAAGTCTGGGTATTGCCTTCACAGAGTGCAGACGTATTCGGAAGAGAAATAAAGTGAGGTTATATCTCGAAAACCGCGGTAAAGTTGCGCAATATTGCGCAATCGTTTGCAATTTTTGTAGGCGTTTAGTGCGGTATTGTGTAACGTGATTTAAAAAATGGCGATGGCGGACCCCAAGGGGTTCTCCATCACCAAGGATGCTTTTGACGCATTGCAGCCTTCATTGGCAGCTAAAGACAAACGCATCGCGGTGCTAGAAGAACAAGCGCGATACACAAAGAAGTACAATGAAGAGGCTTACAATGAATTAGATGATCTCAGAAACGAGAATCAAAGACAATTGGAGACTATCGAAGATCTCAAAAAAGAAATTGAAAGTTTGAGAGGACAACTAGCCGAGGTCAAGAACAAGCCAGAAGTTTTTCTTAAAACTGATGGCAGTGGGAAAAAAGAAATTACTCAACTTATGGAAGACGATGAAGCTGACTGGACGTCAGCTGACTACAGTCGTAGACGAAAATTCAAGAAGAAACCGACGAAGAGAGCTGCGAAGCCGGGGAAAGAGGACTATCCTCCCCTCAAGAAACCGGCTTCTGAAAGTCCTTCACAGGGACCAATATTCAAGAAACCAACGTCTCCAAAGCAAAAGGAGACTGCCAAACGCCAGGAAGCTAGCAGAGCCGTAAAGATTGCGACCCAGAAAACCGAGAAGATCCCGCCGGTTGTCCTTAGAGACAAAGCGGCTTATCTCCAAATTCTTCGACTGTGTAAGGAGAAGAATATCAAGCTTGGAACAACAACAACAAAACCCAACGGAGTTATGGTCAGACCACCAACTCCAGATGACTACAGGGCACTCACCAGCTTACTCGATGATCGATAATACAAATATCACTCGTTCTGCACTCCGGATGAACGCAATTTACGCGTGATCATCAGGGGTGTAGTGAAAATGATTCCGGCAGCTACAGTGAGGCAAGAATTGATTGATTTGGGTCATCATCCGATCCATGTTGAGCGATGGAAGACCAGCAAAGGAACGCCAATGGCTTTAGTACAAGTAGTTATCCCTAAGGAGGAGAGAGAAATTTTCGACTTGAAGACACTGTTCGATCAAGAAGTAACAGTCCAAGGACAAAAATCAAATGGTCGAATTGTGCAGTGCTATAACTGCCAACAGTTCGGTCATTCTGCGAATAAATGCCACGCAGATTCAGCGTGTGTCAAGTGTGCCGAACGACATCCATCAAGGGAATGTAAGAAGGACAAGAAGAGTCCAGCCACCTGCAGCAACTGTGGAGGCTCGCACACCGCGAGCTTCCAGGGCAGCCCGGCGAGACCAACCAGCAATCAGGTACCGAGAAGATCAGCTAACACAACCAAAAGGGCCTTTTCAGGTCCGCCAGTTAATAAAGTTATTCCCCCACCAACCTTCGTGTGGGGGTCTCAGCGGAACATGGTTCCAGCCACCCTGCCCGCTCCACAAGCTAACAATCCCTTCTCCGAGCTTGTGGGGCAACTAATGGGATAACTGGTTAGCCAATTTCAGGCCAAGATGTCCACCGCCCTCCAAACGCTCCTTGGAGGGCCACAAAACTAATTCTGTGATCGTCCTCAACCTCAGGCGGCAGACCCATGGGACCCGAATTTCTCGGGGTTTTCCAGCCTGCATAAGACCCTCTAAGTGACCGCCATCAAAGTCCCTATGTCCCGTCTTCAGATGGCGGACTGACGGCGCCCGCTGGCCGTCAGCCCGGCATTTGGTCGCGGACTCAGTCATTTTCCGATGAAGACAAAAGTCTAAATTTCAAATTAACCTCCTCGAAGTTCCCCTGGACTTCGAGAAAACATTAATCTTAGGTCAATCTTACCCGTCTCAGTGGGTAAGTTTGACATCAGAAGGGGTAGAAATAACCCCAAAAGGGAAAAAGTCAGTACCCGTATCGGGATAATTAATTCGAAAAAGGGTAAGGCCCTCATCGGCCAACCCTAAAACCAGGGTGAAAAAGCGGTAAGAAACAGAAGTTGCAAATAAGTTTGGGTCATTTTCAATGGCATTCTAAGTGTCAGTACAAACATTTTTGTGAGCTTCTTGCTGTTCAAACGTGAGAATTTTATGCACCATTTTGGCACACACTTTTGTCATGTTAAAATTGTTATGTAAAATTTGCTGTACACATTATTTGTCAATTCCTACAGATTCAGTAATGGCATCAATACTTGACCGATGGTCAGATCGAACCAGATTATCGATTTTTTCGATATTATCATCCGCTTTTGACGTGGAAGGGCGACCCGGATGTGGATCATCTTCATGTTGCTCTTGTTCTGTTGCTCGCTGGCGTTTGGCGCATGCGTATTTCTTCTGTAGAAGCGTCAGTCTCGTTATTTATAAGCCACACCTCGTGCCCTGCATTAAGAGGGTCGTTCAAAAAGTCCTCGTCCTGTCAAAGAAAACAATATTTTTAAGATCAATTCTTCTATTGAAACCTTTGGTGTGAAACATAAACACAAAGAATTTACCAGATTACCTTTTTAAATTTCTCGACGTTCGATGCTGACTTGAGAAGTTTTAAAAAGTGATACGGTGTTTAGTGGTAAATATCTTCGAGTTTAATATTTTTGCGGTTTTTTGTTCCGACTCGACACATTCAGGCCAACGGCCTTCTAACTTTTTAATTTTAAATTTGTCCAAATCCAGATTTTCCAGAATTTTTTATTATTATTTTAGCGTAATTACCTTGCAATTCAATACATTTAGATCAACGATGTTCCTACTTTTTTAATACACTTAGTATAATGCGATTTTTCCAACTCTACAAAATAATCGGCTCTCTCAGCTTTGACCTTATCATTTCAAGTTAATTTTCGTCTAGCCAACCAGTTCTTCGGGTATGGGAAAATGAACTAATCGTTAGAAACCAAATTTGGTGTATACGATGTCTGTTGGAGCAGTTCGAAGCACTGCCACTTTTAATCATACCTAGGCCATCTCACGGTGTAAAATAGAGAACTTTTCGAATTACTTTCATATACAGAGTGAAAGAAAAGTAACTTTGGTAAATTTAACCAATGATTCTTTACATTATTCTGAACAAAACATTTCCTTAAGACATATATCCAAAATGCAACCATTTCCGCGGAAACGAAACCTTTTTTACAATTGGCAACATTGCAAATTGTTCAATTCCTTTTTTTGTTTCTATGTTCTCTTAAGGTTTTTTCAAAATAAAAAGTAATATTTTTATAATCATTTATTCCATACGTTTCGGCTTAGATTTGATTTGGTTTTATAAAAATAAAGAAAAGCTTACACATTAATGTCGTTTAATGCCAAAGTACTACTATCACAAATTTTAACACAACCTTTAAACACAACACAACATCCTTTAAACTATTCACGTCACATTAATAAACATACGATTAATTGTTTTATTAAATTAAATGTTCGAAATGCCTATCATTCGAGTATATGCAAGCCCAGAACGATTCTAACCTATTTTTCAGAACACATTGTAGTTTGGCTGTGGCTTCTCCGAAAATAAGAACGTACAGAAACAATTATGGTTTTAAATGGAATTTAAATATGCACACTGAAAGAATTCTTGACACCACATACCTGGCATCATCTCAATTAGACAGGTATTAAATAATACTATTGTGCCACCACCATTTTTTTGGCTGATTTTTAATGAATTTTTTTTTAACAATGTTCATTAGTTTATTTGTAGATTATTCGTTAACTAATAATCATTTATTATTTGCCAAATATGCTTTTACACATATTTGCTTCAAATGTTAATTATTATCACAGCTTGGTTGGTGATTTAACAACTTTGTATTTTTTTTGAGGAAATCTTTAGGTTTTTGACACTTGTAAGAATCGTTGGATAAATTTATGAAAGTTATTTCCCTTGCACCCTGCATAGAAGAATAAATTTATTTTCAACGTCCTAAGTGTTTGATGAAATAGTCACGATGATCTGGAGATGACGTCCGGAGATGATGAAATAGTCACAGAAGCTATCAAAATGAGAGGAAACAAACTATTACAAGCATTGAGAATTCTCTTTAATGAATGTCTTTCATAGGGAACAACACCATCCCAATGGAACAATGAAGTGATAATATAACTATATAAGAGGGGAGATATAACGAATATCGAAAACTACCGACCTATCAACCTCCTATCACACATATACAAGTTGTTTACCAGGATTATCACCAATCGACTATGCAATAAGCTCATACCAGCCGCGGCAACAAGTTGGCTTTAGGACAGGCTTGGCATGGCCACCTCCAAGTATTGAAAAGCCTCATAAAAAGTCGATGGAGTATAATAAACCTCTGGTGCTTATCTTTATAGATTACGAGAAAGAATTCGACGCACTGGACCAGTACACGATATTAACAGCTCTATCAGATTGCATAATTGACTACTACTACACTGCACTCATCGAACACATTTATAAAAACGCCACTGCAAACGTCCGACTCCACGATAATACAGACAAATTGGATATAGGAAGAGGGGTTCGTCAGGGCGACACTATTTTACCAAAACTTTTCAATACATGTACAAACACACACAATGGGACGACTTAGGAGTGAACATAAACGGTGAAGACATCAACTACTTGAGATTCGCCGACGACCTAGTCTTAATAGCCGACCGTCTGAATGATGCTATTGTGATGTTAAAAGACCTCAACAAAGTCTCCAAGAAAATGGGACTCAAAATCAACTTCGAAAAATCCAAATTATGACAAACCTGGTGCTTTCGGAAATTTAAGATATATGTTACATTGAGTTGCCGGTTGTTTGAGGAGAAAAAAACCCAACCAATGTGTCTTTCCACTTCTCACATATGGTGCACACACTTCAACAATGACAAAACAGACAATTAGAAAGATATGATTGACACAACTAGCTATGGAACGGACAATGCTGGGAGTTGCTCTCAGAGATCGAATACCAAATACAGAAATTCGCAAACGAACGATAGTGATTGATGCCGTCTAAGTAATGAATGTCGTAGAATAGCGATGTTGAAGTAGAACTTGGCGGGTCAGGTTGCGAGAGTGGTTGATGACAGGTAGACAAAGATCAGAAGTCTGCAGAAACAAAGGAGGTCCCCCTTATCAGATGGACTAAAACGCATCAAAACAAACTGAATGCAGGCGGCGCAGGACCGAACACAGTGGAAGCTCTTAACGGAGGCCTTTATCCAACATTGGACTTCAATAGGCTGATGATGGATGATCGATAATGGAAGTATTTCCTATGTTAGGGGTAATAATTCAGAAATTTTTCATAAATAGGTATAACCAAAAATAAATTATGGGTGACTTTTATTTAAGACACTCTAAGGCATTTGAATATAATAAAGACTCTATAACAACCAATCTTCTTGTTCTATATTAACAAGCCAAATGATCAAAGAACAATTTCTAGCTATTTACTGTATTTATTTTCCTCGCATCCTAAGTGTAGAGATGAAACTTACAAAGAACTTTAATTAAAATTACTTTATTAATTACCGATCTATCCGGGTAGTAACTAGTTCTCTCTTTCTCAGTTTTCGTTCTCTCGAGAGAAGTCCAAAGTCTAAAACATTTTCTCTTCGTGCAATGTGGACATAATTTTCTCCATTAAAGTTTTATTATCTACACAGATGGCAAAATTTCATTCGATTATTTTTACTTTCTTTTACATTCCTTTAATAAGTTCGTACATTGTGGAGCCTTGATTAATATATGATATTTTAATATAAGATATCTTTTTACAGGGTATTCCGATCGAAATGTTAATAATTTGGGAGCATAAAACAGACTTCATTCCAAATCTAAAAAAATAATGGCAGTTCGATCGTTAATCTTGCCGAAGTTACAGGCCTAAAACACTCGAAGACATTTACTACTAAACACCGAATGACTTTATTAAACTTCTCGACGCGCGTTTCGTTAACCATGCTATCATCATCAGGGTTAAAATTTCTTCACTACCTATTGCCGTTGTCCTACATAATTCATACCGCTTTGTTTGTAAAAACTATTTTTTTTTCTCTCATTCAAAAGATTCTGCAACCATCGGAAGAAGGGTTAATAGATGTCAGATCTAGTGAGTATGGATATGGTATGGTTCTCAAGATGGTTTATATTTTGCTGAGTATCTCCGATGTTTTATAATGTAATATAAAGCAGCTGTCCAAACAGTGGCTGGAGGTAACTGAAAGTACACCAAAGAAAGCGAGAACGATTGAACTTGCAGGGGAAGTCACGGCTGTGGTTTTCTGGCAACCAACAGGACCATCATTCGAAAGTATTACGCCTATCAATGAAAAACATTAAGGATGCTATTTATTCAAGTTAAAAAAAATGAATGAGCTCTTTCGACACGATAATGAAGTTACACTTACACAAAAAAAAACGTTTTCACCTACGCTTCGATATGTTCCCACATACACCGCACCGCATTCGCCGGATTTAGCTCTCAGATATTAATTCCTTTTCCCAAACCTGAAGAAATTACTCGCTGAACGAACATTGACTTCAAGTCAAAAAATTAAAGCTGAGATAACCGCTTATTTGACAGAGTTGGATAAATCGCCCACTTTAAAAATAAAAACGAAATAGTGTCTGCTATAAAAACAATGCAACTTTCTGCCAATACAGTGATAGGACGAGTAGAAGTAATGAGTAGTGATGTATTTTTTCCGTTGAGACGTGACTTAAATAACTGTAGTTATTTTTCCCTGCAACTTGATGAATTCACAGATGTGGTTGATACCGCCCAGATGGCTGTTTTCGTCAGGATGATTTTTAGCGATTTTATGTTTAAAGAAGAACTTTTGAAGAGTAAAAAGAAATACTACAGGACAGGACCTGTATTCTCATTTGAAAAAAATGATTTCGCCTGAGACATTTCCAATATTTAAAATGGTAGGTTTGACAACAGATGGAGCTCCAACTATGGTGGGTTCCGAAAAGGGTCTTGTTGCATTGTGTCCAAAGGCTGATACTTTTCCGCAATTCCTCTTTTATCACTGCATTATCTACCAACAAGCATTATGCGGGAAGTTTTTGAAACTAAAAGACGTTTGAGAATGGTAGAAAAAATTGTGAACAAGGTAAGAGATCAGTCGTTACAGAGAAGATTATTCAAACTGACCGATGAAATGGATTATCAATATGGGGATTTATTTCTTCACTCTAAAGTCCTATGGATGAGTAGAGGAAATCTACTCAACCATTTTAATGATCTCCTACATGCTCTAGTTGAATTTTTTAAACCATGCGATAAACCCATTCCTGAACTGGAAAACTCAACCTAGCTTGAAGATTTTGAATTTCTGATGGACATTGAATAAACTTAATTTACAGCTTCAAAGAAGAAATAAAGAATTAACGAAAATGATTTCTGATATAAAAGCGATCACCAACAAGCTTGAGTTTTGGGAAGAAATCCTAATCAACACCGGGCACCAAGCACTTCCCTGTTCCTTCAGAAAAGATATCTCAAAATCAGTTGCAACCTTACGACAGTAAATATCATAAGCAAATAATATCAAACTTGAAGTTTTAACGTCATCGCACTAGTGGTGCAATTTGTTGACTCGCCCTTATTCATGGAAATTAATATTGAGCAATGTGCCACTTGTATTATGCAATATTTTGGCGACAATAAGGCTACAACTAGCTACAACTACAACTGGCTACAACAGAAATGGAAGTTATTATGCTTCAAAATGATTTAACCTTAAAATCCTTTTGGTTAAATAGTTAAATACAAAATGTATCTGACCTTTAGTAAGTAAAGACAAATATCCAGTTCTAGTTAGCGTTGCCTTAAAAGTGAAAACGTTATTCAGTTCGAGCTATTTGTGTGAATCTTCTTTCTCCAATGTGAAAGTGATTAAGAGCAAATGCCGCAACCGACTTACAGATGAACATTTTGATAATTGTATTCGAATAGCTGTAACGAACTATACCGCCAATATTAAAAAAAATGTTGAGGAGTCTGAGTGTCAGCCTTCTCTTTAAAATCTTATTTTGATCTACATTTACTTTTATTTAAATTTTGAAGTAAGACGTTATTTTTTTGTTATTTACATGCGTCATGCGACTTTAATTTTGAAAAATATATAACATGCCGTTGTATCAAAATTGTTATTATTTTTCAGACATATGCGATTTGTATATTGTATGTACATCATATGTAATGATAATATAGTTATAGTAAAACAAATCTTGTACGTCGACAATGCATTATTGCATTAAACAAATTTAAATAGCTCTCTCTATTTGAATATTATTAAAGTAGCTCAACACATTGAAAAGGTTGGCGACCTCTGCCCCAGAGTCACTTGGTGGTCCGTATCCAGTGCGTACTGATAAGAAAAATAATAGCAACCAGTTTTGGTTTAGATTTCGGCACCGTGCAACGGAAACTTTTGCAAAATTTTAACAAACCTGAGAGAACAATTTTTGTCAAGGGCCTAAATTTTCAGGTGGGTTAAGGTTTGCTCGGAAGGCCGAGACTCGATTGAAGAAGAACTTCGTAGCGGAAGGACTTTAACTACAAGAAGTAGTGAAAATGCCCACAATCTTGAATAATGTACGTTTTGACTGGCGGTTGACGGTCGGAATAATCGGGGAAGAGTTCAATTTGACACTCAATCGTTCATCGCATTTTGGCTAATTAATTGAGGATGGAGAAAACCAGGGCCCTTTAGAAAACACTGTTTCCATAGGCTTGTTAAAGTTTTGTTCTGTTGAAGTCAAAAACAGAAACTGATAGCGCACCGTAGCTTGAAATTGTTGCTACTCATTTTCAGAACTCAAAAATCCGGTTCACGGAAAGAATTGCTACGAACCCCGAAGTACCTTTAACTGTATTTCCTTCGAAGGAAAAGCCACTAGTGTTACCAGATCGAATGTTACGTCACCAGCTTCATTACTTTATTTACACCCCTCGAAAAAATCAAAATTGAAAACCAAAAGCTTTAAAACTGCAAAGTGTGATAGAAAGAGAAATATATTCCATTCAAAACAGCCTCACCAATATCAAGATTGTTCCCGTTCCTTCGGAAATTAATTTCCAATTATTAAAATCTGCACAGATTGATACTGTACAGCGACGCGCCCCAAAATAGCAGGTTCCATAGAAACACCGAAAATTAATTTTTAATTAAAAGCCCCCGTCAGGCAGAGAAGCTGCTGTACAAAGTTCCGCTCAGCAAATGAGGATAAAATCGGATTTGCGTAAATATCCAAACATTTTTTTTTCCTCGGAAAGAAAGGAAAAAATATTGTCTTGGGTGAAAAACGAAAGAAAAACTTTTCTGATGGCATCATCAACGTTCATTTTTCGTATCGTCGTTAATCATCAGGAGAATTATGGCCCTTGACGAGGAAATTTTTCAAGGAAATGATGCCTAAAAGAACGGCTGGCAGGGACTGGTAAGGCTAGCTAGTGTTTAACAATCGGGCAGTGTCGTCTTCCTATGAAAAACACTTTTATATTAAGATTTTTTTAATGCATTAATCAAAAATGGTGGTATTGGAGCAAGTTGTTAAAATACCAGAGTACAGCTATGTTTAAAAGTATCAGACGCCCTTAGAAAAACCTGCCATTATCAAAACGATCGAAGTTCTGGGCAAATATTTATCCCCATCGGATATAAATAGGCTTAAAATAAGGATTTTATGACTAATTAAATGAACAATTTTAATACCTCTCTGTCTTTCGAAGATTTCATACTATCGCATTTTAGTTCTGTACAGACGTTGCTAGAGACTTTATTAGAAAATTGCTTCTGTTGTTTTGTCTCATGTGTGATATTTTTTTGCTGATTTGTGAGTGTTTAGTGATGCAAGAAGACCTAAAACACGTGAATTTCTGCTGTTAAGCTAACAAAGATTTTCGCAAGTGGTAATTACGAAAAAAATTAATTGTTCGAGATGTGCCGTGCAAACCCCATTAAAAAGGTATAAGGAGTCGGGGTCCAACGAAAATAAAGCGAAAGCAAGAAGAAAACGGCGTACAAGTAAAAGGCATACAACTTTGTTCTCGCCGTTTTTTTTTTCAAAATTCAAGGTTTTATTGTAAAAAACTGGTTCTACATTTATGATTCAAAATATTGTCCATTGTTGGCCACTACTTTCTCCTATATTTTAGGTAGCATTCGAATCCAACGTTAAAAAATTGGTCATCTTTTGAAGCGACCCACGAATTGATCCAATTTTTAACTTGTTCATAAAACCGCAAGTGCTGGCCAGCCAGGCGATGTGCCATCGACCGAAACAGATGATAGTCAAGGAGAGCAACGTCTGGAGAATACGGCGGATGGGACTTCCCATTTCAACGTTTCCAAGTATGTTTTAACGAGTTTCGCAACATGGCGCCGAGCACTGTTATACTGCAAGATTACTTTATCGTGTATTTCGCTGTACTGCGGCCGTTTGTCTTTCAATGCTCGGCTGAAAGTTATTAATTGTATTCGATAACGATCCACTGTAATTGTTTCAGACGGTTTTAACAGGTCATAATACACTATACCGAGCTGGTTTTACCAAATAAAGAGCATAACCTTGTGAGATGTGAATATTTCATTTGACTGTCGGCGCAGAAGCGTGGCCGAGGTTTCGACGCTTGGGTTATCGTAATAAACCCATTTTTCGTCCCCAGTCACAATGCGATGCGGAAATCCCTTCCGTTTTTATCTTTTAAGCAACTGGTTACAAGCAAACAAACGGCGTTCAACATCTCTCGGTTTCAACGCGTACCGTGCTTCTGGGCCATTCCCAGGTCTTTGATGCATTTTGAAATTGCTTGTTGAGTCACTCCCAATGATCTTGCCAACTGTTCTTGACTTTGACACGAGTCTTCATTAAGTAATGCCTCTAATTCTTTATCTTTAAAGACTTTCGCTCTGCCACCGCCAAGCCGGTCTTCGACGTGAAAACCACCGCTTTTGAAGTGTTGAAACCATTCACGATACGTTATTTCACTCATAGCGGCCTCACTATAAAAGTCTGAGAGTATTCGTTGAGCTTTAGCCGCAGAAATAACTTAACACCTCCCGCAAATGATGAGAATTTGGCTGATAAACTGGCTTTTCTAATCGCGAATAACTTTATGATGTAAACAAAAATCGACTACTGGTGCTAAGGGGTTATGTTTACAAGATGCCCAAATGTATTGCATGCCGTCTATGTCGTCGTAACGTCATCTATAGGAAAACGGCGGGAGCAAAATTGTATAACTTTTAGAAGAATCGAGCGATAGAGCGCTCGTTTTTCAAGTATCAAGAACGAAAATGGTTGGACGAAAGTGTAACAAACCCTCCATGTAAAAAAAAACCTGGCAACAGAACAAATATGTCTGACTGACAATCTTGAAACGGCTAAGGCAATGAACTAAAAAAATATAATATAAATAACATTATGTAGTTAGAATGTGAGAAGATTACACAAAAATGTGAGGTTAAAGAGTTTCCAGGATCAGCTTCAAAGTTATACAAAGGTCGTTCAAAAAATTCTCGACTTTACCAAGAAACCACTAAAAGTTTTTATACATTTTTCAACCTAGTCACTCTACAATTGTATACAGGTAGACCAACGATGTTCCAAATTTTTAATATCCTTTGTATAATGCCATTTGTCTAACTGTAAATAAAATGAGTGTTTCATATTTGACCTCATCATTTAGGCGAATCATCTCACAGCGAGCCATTTCTTTGAATGTGGGAAGAATGGTAATCACTGGGACCCAAATCGGGTATGCGTAACCCGAATAGCACCATTTTCACTAAAGTGTGATACTACTGGGTAGTATCATTTTATAGCGAAAAGAAGGTACTTTAAAACAACTATACGAAAGCAAAAAATTCTGATTCGAATAGGTTCTGCCGTCGATGAAACCCAGAGGCCAAAAATTAAGTAGAGGGCGTAATAATAAGAGTTTCTTCGAAAGGACAAAGCTGTCAGAATAAAAGACACAAAAAATAGGAAAGAGTTATATAAAGCAAAATACCTCGAATCCTAATGGTAAAAATCAGGATAAGAAAAAGAAGACATCTATAAACGAAAACGTTAAAAGTGCCGAATATACTAAAAACTCGAAATAATGTTAACGCGAACTTTAAAAATTCAGCAATTTTAATTGTAATGAATAAAACAAACTGTCAAAAATGCCTTAATTAGCTGTCAAAAAAGTTCCTTGTTAAAAGGCAGTATATAATTGCCATGCGAATATAGGACAATACTTTGTAACGAGACTATAAACCGCTTGCCGATCTGGAAATTTCAAAACGCCTTTGTTTGTATATTCCACCCGTTCGAATTACAAAGGAAAATCTTATTTGTTAGTGTCGGAACAATGCAATTTTATTCCGTGCAATAAAAGTGCGAAATATTACGTGATGTATAACAGAAGATCGACAAAGGTGCACTAAAACTTCTCATATAGGACGATTTTGTCGGTTGTTTCAATAAATAAAAAACATTTCTAAAAAATTATACGGTGGCCAAAAAAAAAATGGAGTGTGTTAGGAGGTAGGGGAAATCCAATAAATGAAGAAGTACAAGTAAACGCAACAGATCGAGAGTCATTTCAAAATTGTCGGCCAGGAACCTCTACCAAAATTAAGAAAAAGCTAAGATGGGGCCCGAAGACCTTATATATATATATATATATATATATATATATATATATATATATATATATATATATATAGATATCAAACTTAATTTAAAAATAATACTATTACATAAACATAATTTTTAACAAAAACTTTGGAAAAAAAACATAAGAATGTGGTCATAAAAACCAAGCCAACCAAGAAGCAAGCATAATACATACTATTTAACAGTTAACAAAAGTACTAAATAACACATACACATTTTATAACATTTAATACTTAATGTTATAACCTTTGTGGTTTATTATTTCGGAACATCTGCTAAAACTCACCCCATGTACTATAGAATAATAATAACCCTACTAAGCTCTGGTCTAAAAATGCTAACGAAATATCTCTCGGATAAAATTCTGATAGCGGAAACGAAACAGAAATTCCGAACAATAGATGTCTTATACTCGTATGATCAAAAAGCAAAGTGGCTTTTTAAATATAATACAAATTATTGATTTATTCCAATTTATTTTCTCCAAATTTATTTTGCCTCCTTCAAAGGAATCCCCTCTCAGTGCAACACACTTAATCCAACTTTTTTTCCGTTCTTCGAAATAATTTTTATACCCAACTTCTGATACCACTTTCAAAGCGTTTAACGAACTCTCTCGAAAGACTACCATGGACTCAAAACAGCATCCACAAAGTAATATTTAATAGAAGAACAGGAAAAAATTACACGGTGTCATGTCTGATGCGTATGGTGCTTGAGAAATGTTGTTTGTTTGAGTTTTAACGAAAAAATGATGAAAAATTATTGCAATATGCTAGGGTGCTTTATCTTGGTACAGAAACCTTGAATTGATTTTTCACACTAACATATACAATGTTTTTAACGTTGGTTGCCATCAAAAAATTTCTTGTACCACTTGTAAATATTTTTAACATGGTTTCCTCGCTGTAACACTTTACTTACGATTACAATGTTTTTTAGACTAATTTAATGTAAATTCTATACCCGATGAATTAACTTATTTTTTAAAATCGCAGAAAAAAAACCCTGTAATTTTTTATTTAAACAGAGAAATGATATGAAACTTCTGTCAGATATCAAGGACAGTCATACCAACTTAAAAAAAACAAATGGCTGCATCGACACGTAAAGCATTTAATCATATAAAAATGGAAATAAGAACACTCAGAAATATCAAAGAAGTAAGTAATCATTCAATAAGAGAGGAATTTAGTGTACAAGACGTTGTTAGATGTCCAGTATCCGGAGAAGAAGGGGCCATGTAGAACAAATGAGGTGAGAACAATTTAGTGAAATGAGTTAAAACAGAAGAGTCAAACACTCGTCGCCCAATAGCAGGACCATTAAAGAGATGCCATGAATGCTAGAAATCTGCATCTCAAGATGAACGAAGAGAAACGAAATACTAATAAGCCTAAAAATTTAATCATTTCTTTCCGCATTTGTATCATGCAAACGCGATCCGATCTTGGAGATCTTGGATGACAAATCTTTTTGTAATGATGAATTTTATAAGTTGAAATATAATTATTTTCGAAAACGCCCTGTTAATAACGTAAAAATCATAATCATTTAAGGTGATCCTCTAAACTAGTGTTAAAGGAGCGCAGTTGATTCGCACCGCTTTAATTAAGCAAAGGGAGGCTTTAAACAATTTTAATTAAACGCTGGAAATGCCCTGTTAATATGCCCGTGCGAATCCCAAACGGTCGATTTTGAAAATTATTTCTGAAACGTATCGGTGGCAGGACTGCTGAATGGAGAAATTTAGGTGCAGAACCGATTGCACCGTATACGTCACGCGACGAATTACATATCGAATCGTTTAGTGTGAAATTTCCAATGCACCAGCCTGCGTATGAGGTACAAATATATTTGGTTTCGAAACAAACTGATGGAGGACGTATCTAAAACAAAAATAGAACAGCATAATTGAATTATGGGGTTGGCAAGAAAGTTCGTTCGGTTTTTACCTTTCCCTGTGTATAGGTTTAACTTTAATCTTGGTTAGATATGATTAGAAACACTATAGAGCTATGGAAATTAATAAAATAATAAAATAATAAAATACTATGAATCTACAGAGATAATACCTTAACATAACATATGCCACAAGATATTTAAAACGTGTCTAAATAACACATGTCGACTTGTTTTTAGTAATATTGATGAGAATGCTCTTTTTGCGTTTCATTTAGGTAGTTATTAAAACACCTCTTCACAGAAATGGCTTAGCACGTCCCATTTTTAAGTATCTGCTTCTCCTTTATATCATGGGTTCATTGAAATTCTTTATACCTAACCGAAAAATGTAGAAATTACCACAAAACTGTAGAGGGTGTTTCCACAGCCTTTTACGAAGCTTTAAGGGCAATTTTATTGTTTTCTATAGTTTAGTTTGTTGCTGCCTCGTTTACTGTGCAGTCAAGTGTTTAACTCGATTTTATATAAAACGGCAAATTCTAATCGTCGATTTTGCCAAAATCCAGCAGATATATTTTGTTATTTACAAGCTAAAGTCAAATCACAAGCTAGATCTATATCCGAAGTCAAAAAAGCCAATTTTTTATATTTTATGTGCCAAATTGGAGATTAACAAAAAAGTAGGCCTGCTGCTAAATTTAGTACAATGGATGCATAGCACGAAAAATTCTATGTCATTTGCTATTCCTCAGGTCTGAAAGAATCTACTGACCATGTAAGTAATTACTACTTTAAGTGATGCAAAAATAAAAGAAAGCATATTTATTGGATCTTAAATAAAGAAGCTTCTAAGTTGTTTCAACAAAAATTAAATGAAAAAGAATAGCAAATATATGTATAAAAAATACATAATCAATATACTACATAATCATAACTACATAACCAAACAATTCAATGTCAAAACAAATTAACCGGCAGAATGGTGTCGAGTGAACATCGAAACATTTCCAACTTTTGCGCATATCACAAACTAAAAACCCTTGCGAATTTCTCCGGACTGTTTAAACGGTTTTCAATTAGTTTGCAAACTGAATTTTGTTGTCACTAGAACATCTAACTGGAAGTCCGAATCTCAGATTTAAATTTGCTAGAACGCGTACATTCGTCTGCTCAAACTCCAGGCGATTCCATACCGTTTGAAGTCGCTGCTAGAACAAACCTAATAATAAAGTAAGTCTTTACTTTACATTGTTCATAGGGGTGCTGCAACTCAGATACAGGAATTACCTTCACCGTATTGGTTACGGCCTTCCCAATGTTTTACACTGTCCCAAAATGGTCCCTTTGGCATTGAAAAAAGAAAAAAGTCACAAAGAATCAAGTCCGGAAAATAAGGAGGCTGCAGCCACAGTGATGTTTTTACTTGTCAAAATCTCGTTGTGTTGAAATTGAATCGTTGAGTGAAATCGCTGTGTGACAAGTCGCATCATCTCACCAAGGTGTTTCTGATGTTCGGTCTCGCCACACGAATGATCATTTCTCGAAGTCTTTCGAGATCTTCACGGTAAATATGCTGGTTCACCGTTTGACCTTGAGATTTAAGTTCCTAGCTAACAAACAAATCAGCGTACTGTTGATCTTTGATTTCGTCATTTCTGGCTTTTTTGGCCGTGATGAGATCGGAGTGTGCAATTTTTGGCTCTGGCGCTTCTTTTCCGTGTTGTATTCGAAAATCTAAGACTCGTGACCAATAATGACTCGTACCAGAAAATGAGGGTGTTTTCAATACGCCCCAAAATGTCAAGACATATTTCCTTCCTGTTTTCCTTTTGACCCTGTGAAAAGTTTTTCAAAACCATTTTCGCCCATATTTCTTCTACCCCAATTCATTGCTGAAAATCTAAAATCAATGCTGAAAATGTAATAAACGGTTGTTTGAGTTAAATTCAATTCTTCCCGGATCATTTTAACCATCAACCAACTTTCAAATTGCACTAGATACCGGATTCTGTGGACATCTTCATCACTTCGTTCAGCTGAAAGCCTTCCACAGCGAGATTCATCTTCAATCGAGTCTCAACTTCTGAGAATGCATTAAATCACCTGAAAACCTGGGCAGTTGCCAAAACACTTTTTGCATAGACCTGTCGACGTTCTGCAGAAGTTTCCTTAGCACTGTGTCCAAGTCTGAAACAGAACTTGACAGCGCACCGTTTCTCGAAATTGCTATCATTCGTTTTCAGAACGAACTTAGGAAAATCCGGTCACAAGTAACTCCAGAGAGTTCAAACTTGCACTGAAGACGTATCAGATATAAACCTGCCCCTCCTCGAAATAGGAAGCCAACAATTTTGCCAAATCAAACGCTACGCTACCATACCTTTTTATTTACACATTTCGTACTATATCTCCTTATAAAGTTGCTGATCAATCAACATCAAGAGGAAGTTTGCAATGGGGTTATTTTCATCGATAAACTTCATATGGTTTCCGCACATTTAACTCACTTTTAGGTGTTTTGGCTCACTGTTTGGACTGCTGCTTCGTCTTTGGCGTGTAATGATGTAATCTATTTTTCTATATAATCTATGTTTCACGGTTATAAATAGTCAAAGAAGCTCAGAAGAATCGTGGTGGATAAGTCAACACACTGTTAAAAATCATTAATTAGAATGCGTTTTCGGTCGACTGTTAACAGACACAGCACCCATCGAGCGGAAAGCCTGTAAAATGTAGTGGACATGATCTTTTCGAAGGATCCTTTAAACTGGAATCTAACTCTGTATGTATGTTCATCAGGGATTAAACACTTTGAAACAAAGTGTTGTACAACAGCTCGAACTTTTAGGAAAATGTCAAAATTTATTTATTTTACTCGATCGCCACAACCAAACTGAACGCAGGCATCTCAAACTGCAGAGCATGTCATTTAATGAATCGTACTTGAGGAGTATCATATCTATCTGTGTAAAGAACTTTTCGAACGATCCTAGTCTACTTGAAAAAATAAAAATCCCAGAAGGGTTGTTCTAATAGGTGTTTCGGTTAATAACGTCGATTTTTTTACAAAATTTGAGCGTTTATTTCCATAACAAAATAAATTACCTTAATAATCAAAGTATTGGCCATCGTTTAGCTATTTCTATTTCCCATCTTACTGTCAAAGAATGGATCCCCCGCTAAAAGAACTTCTGTTTTTTTAAAGCTAACCATTCTTCAAGCCAAATTTTCATTTATTCGTAAGAATGTAAGTGTTGTTCTAAAAGTCCGTGCTTTCATCAATCGAAATAAGTGGTAATCCGAAGGGGCTAAGGCCGGTGAATACAACGGGTGAGGTAGGGCGTCCCATTTAAGGTTTTCTAACTAGTTTTTTACGATCATTTTACCTTCAATGTTCGGTTCAATTGTATCAATTTTTGTCGATATCGCTCGCCAGTAATGTTTTCACCAGGTTTCAGCCGTTTGTAATACACAGCATCCACTACTATCCCACCAAATAAATAGCAAACCTTTTTTTCCATTCATACTGCACTATGGTTGTGATGTTGAAGGCAGGTCTAGTTGTCTACTCATGATTTTTTGCGCTTTGGGTTCTCAAAATAGATCCACTTCTCATCAGGTGTCACAACTCAAGGTAAAAAAACCTTTTCTTTTCTGTCTGGCAAGTCAAATTGCACCAGTGGTTTTTCGCCTTTCAATATGTCTTTCCTTCAATTCATTAGGAACCCATTTTTCTTCCTTTTTGATATTTCCCAATGCATGTAGATGTTCGGAGATGGTGGATTAGGTGGCAACATTCACTGTTTCTGTCAAGTGTTTTAACGTATAACTTGAGTCTTCATCCAATAATGCCTGGAAATCTGCATCTTCAAACTTTTTTGGCTGTCCTAATCAATTCTTGTCTTTTATATCAAAATCACCACTTTTAAATCATTTAAATCATGGTTCACAAGTTTTGAGTTAGAGCATTTTCACCATAAACTTCAACCACCAATCGGTAACTTTCAGCAGCCTTTTTCTTCGAATGAAAGAAGGTATTAAACTTCTCCGCAAAACGTCTTTTTCTGGTATTTAAAGCCCTAAAAAACTATGTTTTTTTTACATAATGATAATTTATAGCGAATAGGCTTTTGATGGCGTATGTTAACCTTCCAAAGCGCCATAGACGTAATTAGTCAATACCAACAAATGTATTAGTAACGCCATCTCTTAGCAACATCGACGTTATTGACCGAAGTTCCTATTATAAAAAAAATGTTTCATTTTTTTTAGTGATGAAGGTAAAAGAGATATATAGCCCAACAATATTCCTGTGTACAACGAGGAAATTCAAAAAAAATCAATGTTCAGTGTGGATATTGTTTCAGGGGAATCGCAAGTCGAGAAAAATGAAAATTGTATTATTATTGAGGAGGAAAATTTAAATAAAAAAACTCTGTCCAAACTTCTAATAAATATATTATCACAATGAAAGTCGAATATTGAAACTGACAGTACTGAAGAAAAGTTCAGCAGTTAATTTTAATTTCTTCATTTTTAAAAACAATATCGTTCTTTGAAATACTTTCAACCATAACAATAGCTCACATCGGTGGAAACTTAAATTGTTTAGATTGCGCACTATATCACCATAAAAGTAAGCCAGCACATAAGTTCAAAGGCATAAGGGTTAAAAATATAGAGATTATAAGTTTCGCCGAGTTGAGACAGTGCCTATACGCCAGTTTTGTTTTCCAACTTCGAGATAGCGAAAAGAATCGTAGTCATTTTAGTTGTGAAAGCTTCTTACCAACTGGAAATCTAAACACTTTTACAGACATTCTGCTGAAAAATAAACCGGCATACAAAGAACGTAATACTATTTAAGGTTTACGATTCGTGAGTCTCTTTGTTGAGTGCTTTTTCTTGTCTAATAGATTACATTAGAGTGAATTGTAGAGAAAAAATATCGTTATTTAATGTGATATATTAAAGGTAGAAATATAAAGTTTAAATCAAATTATGAAAAACGTAAAAAAAAAACGCAAAAAAATATACAGAAAAGTTTTGCTGTACTATGTTTCCAAGAATTATTTGATTTGGTAGAAGAACAATAACATAGTTCAATAAATTTAAATTTTTTGAGGTAATATTGATGAAAATAAATGTATATGAAATATTTTCGTAGTCCTAAATCCGAAAATTATAAGCTAATTACTGTAACACGTAATTTTTTTTTTGTTACAAGAGATGTGTGGTGGGAAAAAATACTACACAATTTTACAATTTAAGATTTATTTAATATAAACATGTAAAACGTGTTAAATCAGTGCAAATACCTTACTGAGCATTATGGGAATAAAAAATATACTACCAAATATTATATAAAAGGAGATAGAACGGATGTAAACAACTACAGAGGGATATCTCTTCTCCCAGATTGTTACAAGATTCTATCTCACTCTAGTAGACAGAGCACAGGGACAGTTAGATCCTAAAATTGGTGAATTTCAAGCAGGTTTTCGACCGGGCAGATCCTGCCCTGAACAGATCCCGAATCTAAAGTTAATCCTAAGACACCAAAGACAATAAAAATCTCGTCTGTACATTTGTGGATTTCAAAAAGGCATATGATTCTATTGACCGCGAATCTTCATTCCAAATCTTGAAAGAACAAGGACTAGATCTGAAAACGCTGGCAATTATTAAAACCACACTAACTAACACAAGATCAAAAGTTAAATTCATGGGTGACATCTCAGAGCCCTTCGAAATTAAAACTGGATGAGACAAGGGGATGGACTTTCGCCACTCTTATTTAACTATGTTCTAGAAAAAGTACAGCAGTGGCGTGAAAAAAAATCGGCCCTGAATATTGACCAGCCCATTAAACTGGGGAAAATGACGCTTGTCTAGCGTCTGCTAATAATCTAGCAATTTTGGCCCAAGATATATTAGCGACACAAAAACAGACTTAAATCCTAAAATAAACAGAAGAAAAGGTAGGACTCCAAATTTCCTTTGAAAAGACACAATACATGAACTGCAACAGACTAAGAACACCATTTCTAAAAACAAAATATGGTAACATCAGACGAGTCTCTCAATTCAAATATTTAGGCGAAATGATCATGGAAAATGGGTTGGAAAAAGCGACCAATAAGAGTAGATGTCAAAAAATAGAAACTGCATTGAGACTTACACAGAATATTTACAACAAAAATGCATATCTAGAAACACAAAACTGAGATATTACAACATAGTTATTAAGCGTTTCTGTCCCATGTAGACATATGGGGCAGAAACGCTAATTTTGAATAGAAAGAGAGACTTCCAGGAGATTGAAAAGAAGGAAAGAAAAATCATAAGAAAAATTTTAGGCTCCAAACAAATAAATATCACAACATACCGACTTCGACAAAACCAACAAAAAAATCAAATAATACACAGATATACCCAGCGATATGAGAAAAAGAAGACTTAAGTTTTACGGACACATAAAACAGATGAATCCGAGTAGGCTAACTAGACAAATAGTCGAATTTTATGAAAATACGAGTAGAGCTAAAGTAGAAATAATTAAATGGATTTCTGCAATTAAAGAGGACCTATGATCAGCAAATATTACACAAAGTGAAATTCAGGATAGAGGCTGTTTCAGACACAAGGTTAACGTTTGGGATGTTGGCAAGAGAGAAAAATGTAGGAAGACTGAAACAACTTGGTCTGACGAAAGAAAAAAAGCTCATAGCGAAAGAATGAAATCAGTATAGTCGCAAAGGAAGGCTAACAATAACAAATGCCTATAACTGTACTTCGCGTGGTCCACCAGGGCCCATACGTGAATAATAATCAATAACTAAATATTATTAGTATAAAAATTATAAAAGATGTCATGCAACGATAAAAACTTTCACTTTTTTCTCCTGTGTTCTGTAACATCATCTCTTTTTAAAAACCAAAAGTAGTCGCCCAACAACAGATGGGTTCCAGCATCCCTGGTATCTTGCTTCTATCGTCTTGTTATCATTTTCTGATTAAACTTCTCTCCTTGTTCGTCGCTTACTGCATTCAAATTTTCCGATAAAAATACAAACGGGAGTGTAAAAAATACACTTTTAAGGAAATGCGATACCCTAGTATTTCACAGACTTTGATCTATGAGGTTTTTATAGTTTACATTTTTCTTGTTAGCCACAAATCCTTACACTACACGTTCGAAATACTGCCAAGCTACCAATTCCTTTTCATTTAATTTTTCTAGAAAACGGAAATCAACTAGAAGCTTCCTTATTTGAGGTCCAATAAATATACGTTCTTTTAGTTCTGCATCACTTAATTGAGGAAATATTTCTATTAGGTACTTGAAAGCATTACCTTCTTTGTTCATGGTTTTGACAAAGTTTTCATTAGTCTAAGCTTAATACGGAGAGGCAGAAGAAACACCTTTTTTGAGTTAACAAGGGGACCATATTTTATGTTTGAAATAACAGGTTCAAAAGAAGTCTATCAGGTCTATCTTTCTTACTGTAACATTCTTTTCTTGCCTTACTCTCCCATATACACAAACAATAGCAATACTTTGTAAAACCCCTTTGAAATACTAGCAATATTCTTTAAAATAATTTCACTTTTAAATAATATCAATTACCCAATAACATAAAAGATAAACAAGTACTTGAAAATGAATATTAAAAGGTGTTTTAATAAATACTTAAATAAACTCTCACAATCCCACAGTTCTACATATATAAATACAGTGTTTGTGATATAGCAATTTTTTGATGTTTAATACGCTGACAATCAATATGTAAACACAATTTCTCTATTGACCATATACTTTCCACACAATGAGAACACACAACATTTTTTTCTTTTTTTGGATTTTTCTCCACGAAAAATTAAAAAAAACAAAAAAATATATATGAACACGCCACAATCATTCAAACATTACCTGTTTATTCATGTTTACTAAATTTACAAAGTATTCTTTCAATACAGATTATTCCATTATTAGACTACCGGGTTCCAAATGGGTAGTATTTTCTATGTAGTGATCAGAAAGCTCTCTGAGTACGTAATTATTTTTTTTATATCACTCTAATTGTGATTAATTTTAAATTCAATATCTAAACAGTACCTAAATTGTGCCAACAGTTTTTCTTATGTATAACCGGAGCTCCCCTATAAACATGCACACGCTTGTGCGAAAAGCTTATGAACTTAATTTTGACCAGTAACGCCATTTTCATGTTGAGGCTGGAAACTTTTCAGCCTAATTTTACTTTTACTACTACTATGTTATTAAACTTGTCTAACGGTGTTAAAAAGTTGGTTAAAACTGCAAATTGTAAAATGCGGTTTGTAGTTTTAATGATCTGGAGATAACCGAAATATCATTTCATAGGTTTCTATTTTTGCCTCGTTAATGTAGCAGAACATAATGATAAAACTTCCTTTTCGAAATGTCAGAATCAAAATCTTGTACTCGGAATAAAGAAGAACCTGCATCCTCAGATTCTCTTATTGGTCCTTTATTTGACGTTCCATGATATTCGATAGAGTCTCATCTGATTTCACACACTGAACTTAATGATTTAGTTCGAGATTATAAATCTATTAAAATCACTGTCCGATTGGAAGGATGGTATCTCCTTCAAGGCGACGTAAACATTATATTTCCACCAAGACATTTATTTAATGAAAAAGCAATATCAAAGAAAAAAGCCTCAGTTAACTTGATTATTATTGCTGGATATTAATAGGAACATAATAAGAAAATTTACGGAAATAATACGTCTAACGCCATAATTACTAGGCTAATTAAAAAGTTCACGGAACGACACCTATAAACCAGTAAAAGAACTATATAATCTACCACATTTTGAAGTTTTATCCTTCATTGAACATATGTGAAGTTTCAGGTCGATCATTCGTACAAAATCAGAAGAAAAAATGCATAGTCAAAAGGTTAATGTATTAGGGGAGTCTGCTGCTTCAAAAACAATGGTTTATAAGTGGGCAGGTGAGTTTCAACGTGGTCGTACAAGCCTGGATGGTGATTCTCGTTCCGGACGTCCAATAAGTGCAACTACTGAACAAATAATTAATTCTATACATGATATGGTTATGGATGACAGAAAATTGATTTTGAGTGAAATTGCTAAGGCCATGGGCAGCTCAACGAGTGTTTCATATTTTGAAAAAGGAATTGGGATTGAGATAGCTATTTGTAAGATGGTGCCGCATGTCGTTTGTTAAATTCTGATCAAAAACGACTTCGAGTAAAACTTTCTAACCAACATTTGGATCTTTTTCGAAAGAATAAAATTGTTTTGTAACTATGGATGAGCCTTGGGTTTATCACTATGATCCTGAACCTCCAGCCGTTGAGCAATATCATAAAGCCGTCTTAAGTGTCAATTCTATTTAGGTGGTGTCATCTTGCTTCAGCCTCCAGAGACTTTAGAGACATCCTCAAAGGCCCATTCGAGTGTTGCAACATCATAAAGCCCGGTATCAGAGACCGATTGATTAAAACGAATTTTACCGATAAATATCGAGTAGGTTAATTGCACGCGCAATGTGTTTACGAACCTTCCTGTGTAGAGTTTTCAGCGTTTCCTTAGCGAAACACCCTTATCGAGTTATAAGTAGTATTGGTCCGTAAAACCGAGGTTAGTTTTTACAATGTTTTTTATTTCTGAATTATTATATTTACAGAATTAGTAAAATGGCCTGTGTGTATTATGAGAAAGAACGGGAGAGGCTCCTATAATTATTTGATGAAGTAGAAACAGTTTCAGAGGTCGACTATGATGACGAAGATGATCAGATTGAAACTCTTGATCAGAAGACGAAGGTTATCCGATTGAAACTATCGACGACAATACTGAACCTGAAGAAACATTTTTTGACGATGAAACTATATCAACAGATTGGACCTAGGCATAAAACTCCGTAATTTATCGGAAAAGACGGAATTACTACGTAAGGAAAGCATGCAACTTCTCAAAGAGCTATTAGCACTCGCGTTCAAAATATGAAAACGCAAGTACCATGGGTCAAAGGAATTGTTCGTCAGATAGAAGAACCATTAGAAATTTGGAGTTTGTTTTTTACTGACAGTATCTTGGAAAGTATAGTACAGCATACGAATAAATATATAGAAACGAATAATTATGACCAGCCTTACAAAACGGCTAAGAAAACTGATGAAAACAGGAGAAACAAAAAACAACCATCAAAATGCCAAGAATTTGTTTAGAACAAACAAGTTTTCTTCTGCGAAATATACGATGATATTTCGATGATAAATCAACGCGGGAGTACAATTTGATAAAATGGCTGCTATACAAGAATTTTTTAAAAGCTTTACTGTCACTTTACCAAAATACTATTGAATGCTTCATTTTGCAACAGTATATGAAATGCTTCAATGTTTCCGGGATAAATCCAGTTTTACGGGTATATGCCAAATAAACCTCGTCAATATGGTATCATAGTTTATACCTTAGTTGATGCCAAAATGTTTTATGTCACATCTCTGGAAGTTTACGCAGAGAAACAGCTCGATGGTCCTTGGCATTATGGCATTAGTTTCACCATCAAGTCAACCAATATGCGGAAAAATGAGAAATGTGACAATTGATAGTTTTTACAAGCATAGAATTGGCAAATTAACTTTTCAGTGATAACTGTCTGACCATAGTAGGAACACTTAGGAAAAATAAGAAACAAATTCCAACATATTTAGTAAATGTGAAGCGTCCAGAAAACACGAAATGTTTGCATTTCAAGATCAAGCAACTCTTGTTTCGTATGTTCTTTCACGTCTCAGATACATCATCATTTCATCATCATCCTCACTTTCATTTAGTTTCAAAATATTTTTGTTTTATAAATAATTAAGAATAAAATGTGTCAACTTGGTAAAAAATAATGTGTTTTTTTAAAAACCTGTTAGGCGCAGTTTGACAGCTTACATTTTGAAACCAAATCCGTCCCTCTTAAAATATTGGTCTCAGGGACCCATATTAGTAACAATGGGCTATAAATCCATGTTAGTAACGGAGGATTAAAAGAATTATTATTATTATTATTCTCATCAACTATTCTCATCGACTTATCTCATCGGTATCACTCTCTCAGCTCAAAAATCTGGAAACCATAAACCGATTCCTCCCTCGCGATGTTGGAGTTCGGCTCGGAGCCTGGGGATAAATTTCATTATAACCCAGTATTCCATTGGCATTAAGACAAAAATTTTCGAACTATGTGGCAGGTTTGCAACAATATAGCCCGTTGTCCCACTTTTATGATATTTCTATTTAGTCCGCAATTTGTTAAACTTTTGGAGAACCTATGGCTCACCAATCCCTCTGCGGAAATTACAAAAGGTTCGATGTTCACTTTTTCAAGTTGCCAGATGTTCTTCAATTCATAAGAAAGATTCTCATAATTAGAAACCTTTTCCACCTCCGTTTTATGTTTATTATGAGACAGTGGTATGGCAATATCAATAATTGTTTCCCACTTTTCTTTTTTATTTATTAAGACTATGTCTGGTCTATTGTAGTCGACAGCCCTGTCAGTTATTATCGGTCTATTCCAGTAGAGCAGCACATCGTCAGACTCCAGAACAGCTTGAGGACTGTATTTATAATACGGCGGAGTAGATATTGGTAAAAGACCATAATTAACTGCCAGTTTTTGGTGAATTATATTAGCAAGCTGATTATGCCTTCCTAAATATGCGTTTTCTGCTAAAGTAGGACATCCACCAATTATGTGCTCAATAGTGTCCCCCATTTTACCACACTTTCGACATACATCTTCAGTTTTTTCTTTAAGGATATATTTCTTGTAATTATTAGTTTTGATGACTATATCCTGGATAGCAATAACAAAACCATCAGTTTCCGGATAAAGTTGATTCTCGTCTAACCAGAGCAGAGAAGCTTTCTTATCAGTAGTATTGCCATTTAATAATTCTACATATCTACCATGGATTGATTTATGTTCCCAGAGATTTATGTTGTTTTATATTGTCCCTGTTTCGATTATTATTATTATTAAGGGGATAGTTTAAGGTAAAAAGTAGAACCATGCGATGTTTAAAATAACATTTTCTATCACGATATCATTTACACCCACACTAAAATTAAAAACGATAACTTATTTCAAACTGGTACATACACTATAATATTCTTGCAGACAACTTCCATTATCATCTCAACTTTTATTTTTGCATCGTTTATCCTCGCGCTAATGTGATTTACGTGGAACGCGAAATTGTCTATGTAATGTTATGGCTCTTACTAGGTGTAAAATGTAAATGTTGCAATAAATTTTTCCGTCCTCGTTCCATTCTGGTACGTTTTGCTCTTGGCCGTGTAATTCTAAAGTTTACGATTGTCAGAAGAACGTAGATAGCGGAACACTTTTTTCAGAAAAAGAAGCCTTTAAAACGGTTAGTCTTTTATTGGCAACCATGATATATCGTTTTGAATGGAGGTTTGTTTCGAATAACGATAAAGGAGATGTATATCCAAAGATATACGGGGACAATTTTCGAATAATTGTCCATAACATTAAAGGAAAACTCTGGGACGTTTAAACAATTTTATTTTTCAACATACGAGATGTTTAAATAAAGTAATACGACTGGTGGCATAGCCTTCGATGTGACTGTTGTCCGTTGTGACAGTTGACACTGTTGGCCTCTCCTTTGGAGTTGAAACTGTCTACAGTTACTTGGTGGTCCGTAGCAATTACTCCACCAAAGGGGAAAGTAATAGTGTTGCCAGATCGCACGCTACACGGCCAGTGTTATTACGCTACTTACACACCTAGTAATTCCTTAAAAATTTAATATAGTTAATAAAATCGCTGAGGGTCAGATTTGGAGAATAGGGAAACTGTTCAAAAAAAAGTTGAAACCAATATCATGGATGGTATCCATGGAAACACAACTTTTGCTAGTTGGAGCGCCATCGGTTCATATATTTCGCTGTAATATTCTGATCACATTAGGTTGGTTTATTATTCAGAGAATTTTCAATTTAAAATTTAAAAGAATATACTACAAAAAGTCATTAGGAAACTAGAAGTAGAGGCAGGAAAGTTTAGTGCGCAGATATACGAAAAAAATCTTATATGATAACGGGGGACACAAAACAAGAAGCAATAAACTTCTATACGTGGTATACTATGAAGGAAAAGAATATAAATTTGTGAAGATAAAGAATTTTGTATATATGGGAGTAGCTACAGACGAAAAGCGAAAAGAAGAAATTAAATTGAAAGCCAAAATAGCAAAAGGTAATAAAAAATAACTTTAAGGATACTAACGAGTTAAAAGTAAATATTGAAGAAGACGAAGATTAGAATATACAATTCTGTAATGAGGCCCTCGGTGACATATGCCAGCGAAACTGGTGTACTAAGGATTGAAGTAGATGAAGAAGTGGTAGATAGATGGGAAAAAGAAGATACTAAGAACAATCTATGCAGAAAAACATGCAAACGATGGTTGGAAAAGAACAAAAAAAAGTAAAAGAACTATACAATGAACCATGCATCAGCGCCTACATAAAAGCACAAATTGTTATGTGGCTGGGACATATTGAGCGGTTGGTTAGAGAAAGGATGCCAAAACTAGCCCTCTATAGAGACCCGATAAATAAAAGGATGAAACGAAAACAAAGAAAAAGATGGTATAATAATGTAACAGAAGATTTAAGAAGTATAAATGTCAGAAACTGGAAAGAGAAAGGGTTAAATAGAAAGGAATGGAGAAGGATAGTATGGAAAGTTAAGCAGAAATAATGAAGAAATAAATATATATTTACAAATTGCTTGTACAATATTATAAAACTTAATTGTATGAAAGTAGTTAAATGATAAACTGTAAATATCCCTAGGCCTACAAGGTCTGCAGAGTTTCTAAATAAATATAATAGAATTTAAATGATTAAACAATTAAGATTGAATGAGGAATACAACCGAAGAGCACCAATAATTAAAAGCCTTTGCAGCGGTAGCCGAAAATCTACCTAAGTAATTTATTTGTTAAGTTGTAAAAGATCAGTCCTTGATAATATTGATGGCAAAAATGGTTTCGGAGAAGTTTAATGAAAGTTCCACTAAGACTGCAAAGAAGAGCTATTCTGAGACCATTGATAACTGTTGAAAGAGCTCATGAGATCATTTCAGAGAACCGAGGAAATCGGCTCAAAACCAGTCGAACACCAGATTAACCATATGGCTGGGTAGGCAGTAGGGGAACGTAATAGTAGCGAAGTAAGTATAAGGTGGAAATAAATAATTAGATAATATTTCAAAGTAAATAATTTGAGAGTAGATCAATTCTTCTATTGGAACCTTTGGTATGAAATACTAAACTTGAAGAGATTTACCACTAAACACCAAATCACTTTTTTTGAACTCCTCGACGCACGTTTCACTAACCATGTTAGCATCATCAGGATATGATTTAATCTCAAGAGATTAACTGACTAAGTGACTGTCAGACAGTCACGAACATCGCGACAGTAAGCACCGAAGATGCCAAATAAAATTGTGGCGAAACGTCTGCAAGCTCCCGACAGGGACCAACTCGACAACCGGATGTACTCCCGGAAAAAAACCTTATATATATATATATATATATATATATATATATATATATATATATATATATATATATATATATATATATATATATATATATATATACTGTTAGATTTTCTTGGTCTGCGTTCAATATGTGGACGTGGTATATGTCGGAGCCCTGATGAGTCTGAACATCGATAGACAAAACATATGTCATCCTTCCCGCTCAAGCAACCAACAGAAGTGTTCATATATATAAATGCAAGGAAAAACAAATAATGAAAATTTAAGTTTAATGAAAGTTAGAGTTAATGTTCCACTGAACTTTAGATAACAATTATATACTCTACAGACAAATTGAAACATCGGATATAATGTCTTACTTAACAAGAGGAAATTTAATTCGCGGAAAGCAAAGGGAATCCTTCTAATTCTTCCGAACGCATATTTTCACGTAAAGGGCTCCAGTTGCCGTAATGGAGAACGTTCTCCCTGGTCGCCATCTTTTACAGTCTGCTTGCCGGATATTTAGATTTAGGGTGACGGCCCTCTAATTTAACGGCGACTACGTACCGGGTGTAAATTCCGGGTCTCGTTAGGTAGAAAATGGAGCGAGCCAAAGAAGCGGACGCTCTCTTGAACGGGAAAATTTCGTTCCACGAAAGCCATATATGAAAATTTAATTAAGAATGTGAAAAATCGGTGCTGGCTTCTGATTTTCTGCATAGTTTCCCTTAGTGAGGAATGTCTATTTGTCTTCTAGACCATTTCTCAGTTACAAAATATTAATTTGCAGGATGTACACACAAAAATCCCGAAGTGTTTTATTTGTCATGGTCTGGTTATATTTATCGAGATTCTTTTTATTTATATCAACTATTTCATAAAAGAAAATCAATGAAGAATATATATATATATATATATATATATATATATATATATATATATATATATATATATAATAGCAAGGCTTCAAGAAAAATCAATATAAGGCTAAGCTGGTGGTCAATCTGTCCATAAAGCCCTAGCAAAAAGGTAGTGCAAATGCCTAAAAGAACAATATGTACCCAACTTATAGAAAAATGCTGAAGTGATACTTCTACATAAAAAAGCAGCACATCAAGATTTATATACCTACCGCCCAGTAAGATTCCTATCAGTAATGTATACCCAATGTATTTTCACCAAGATAATAGCTGATAAATTATTAAGAACATTGAATGACGCACAACAAAAAGAGCAAGCAGCAAGGAGGATTAAGAAGGTGGTCAACCAGGTCAAAGAAAGGCACAAGAAATATACCATGCCACTGTGCTTACTTTTTATAGACTATGCTCTTCACTCAATCTCAAAGCAAGCCATAATGGCTGCATTGCTTAACCAAGATGTAGATAGAGCCTATGTGCGATCTAAGTATGATGAAGCTATAGTGACAGTCCACATTGATGACCTTCAAATTATAATCAATAAAGGTCGGTGTGTATGGCAGGGTAATGTAATATCGTTGGCTCTTTTCTCAGGCAGCCTTGAAAAGGTATTCGTTAATCTGGATGGGGGACAGGATAGAATAATAATCAATGGGGTATACTTAAGTCATCTTAGATTCGCAGATGATATCATTCTCATTTCACAAGACGGGGTAGCGTTACAAAAATACATAAAAGAGCTGTAAAGGGCGAGAGAACCAGTTGGCTTGAGAATAAACCTGAAAGTGTCAGGTCATGTTCAATAAATTTGCCGAGGAGAGACGAATTTCTCTTTTGAGGAACGATTTGAATATTGTGTTTCACTACATATATCTTGGGCAGAGGATTTCAGTGGAGGATGACAACGCCATGGAAGTGGAACGGCATGTTAAATGTGGCTGGCGGTCATTTTGGTAGTCAAGTGTTAGGCTCTACCAAGTGTCTAAGAACAAATTCGCACTTTGTCTAAAAAGAAAAGTCTTTGACCAGTGCGTCTTGCCGATTATGGCATAACGAAGTGAAATATGTACACTCAGTTCACAATCAGTTTAAAAACTTCGGGTACCATAGAGGGGAATAGAAAGGTGTATGCTTGACATTACAAGGCGACACAGAAAAATCTGCACATGAATCTGAGAACAAACGAAAGTATGTGACATCCCTGGAAGACTGGACATCACTGAAAGTTGGCAGGAACAAGCAGAGACTGACATCGTTATTTCGAAATAGGAAGAACAGTTTTCTCCACGAGCCCAACTATTTCTAGCATGTTTAGTAACCCATCAAGGAATAGAAGACACGGCATTATGATCCTAACAGGGTTTTATTTCTTTCTAACTTTTTTATATTCTTCCTATATTAATCATTTCCTTATTATTTAATTATCTGTAGTAATATAATATAATAATTCCCTAATATTCTACCAAAATTAATCGAAAAGAGGAAGTGATGACCCCAAACTCTCACCACCATAACCACACATGACCACTCACATGGCCACTCCCAATTAAAATGCCAAGCAAAATATTAAATTCTGCTAGAAAAAATAGTTTTGGCTTCATGTCAAATCAAGAAGTAGCCAATGAAGTTGCTTTTTATTTTAGAGTATACATAACGTTTAGGACTTTAGAAAAATATTTACATTTCCGATATAGGAGTGCTCTGCAAAATAGAAGGTGGAGTGCTCTGAAAAAACTTTTCATCGGTCGGAAAAACAGGGAAAAAAGATTCCAGTTCACTCAAGAGTAATTTTTTGTAACGAAGAAAGTTTGTTTATTTGGTTTCGATGTCGATAAAATTGCGTGGAGAAAAAATTAAATGGCGCTGGATTCTCGAGATATCACTCCCACTGGAAAACAGGTAGAGGAATGTTATGGGCTGGGGGTGTATGTCTTGAGTTGGGACTGGATATTTAATAATTATTAATGGGATTGTAAATGCTCGAAAGCATGTAGACATATTGTGAGAAAATGTATTTAAATGTATTGAAAGCGCTTCAAAATTAGGTACCAGAAAATTGATCACACCTTCTCAACGATTTTCGTTGAAAAGGTGTGTTTGGTCATTTAATAACTGTCTAGGTCTTTATTATATTTGTAATTTCTATTGCTTCTAAAATGTTTAGTCTTTTTGCTTTTTGTGGCTGTACGTAATTTTTTTAAATTTGTCATCTCTGGAAATATATGTTCGGTATCTGTGAAATGGTTTGCGAAATTAGAATTTTGTTTCTTTAGTAGGTGCGTAGATTAGTATTCTCTGAACCTAGTTTGAAAACTTCGGTATGTTGCCCGGCTGCCCTATATCCCACATAGCAGCTACTGCACTCAGTGCAACTTAACGCATAAACTCCTGATTTTGTATTTTGAGGTGTTCTATCTTTGGTATTATAAAGTAATTTACTGGTTGTCTGGGGACTTTTAAACATTATATGTAAATTATGCTTCTTTAAAGAAATCTAGAAAATTTATAGTTTGGTTTATTTCTTTTTCAACTGTAAATTTTATTTTTGAAATGTTTATATTTAAATGCTTTAATATTTGTTCTATTTCTCTGTCGTTTCCAGAATAATATTCCAAAATATCGTCTATGTATCTAAACCAAAATAGTATATTTTTCAAACTAATAACTAGAATGATCAAACAGATCTCCGAAATTCCCCACTAATTAAAACATAAAATACAAAAAAATACCCTCAATAAAACTGTAAAAAAATGTATAGATAGTTTAAACAACTTCCATGCCTTAGTTTTAAACTTAATTTGATAATTTAACATTATTTATGAAACTATAGTCAAAAATTCAAAAAATTAAATATCAATTATCAATATATTTCAAGATTAATTCCATTTTGTAAAGGTCCAATTCTGGTCCACTAAGAAAATCCCATTATTTTCATGATTTACGAATTAACATGAATTATTACACTGTAAACATAAGTGATTTATATTACATTAAACATTAATAATAAATATTATATTCTGCAGTAAAATTTTTAAAAATCTGAAGAGAAATCCTTGATTAAAACGTTGAACATTTCCGACTATTCCAGATAAATGGGAGTTTTAAGAATTGGGGTTGGAAACAATTTTTCTGGCTTACCAGGTGATTAAACGTCATCCAGGAAATAGTGCCATTGGCAAGCAGGATTTTTACGGTTCTCACCTTCAGTCGCAAATATTGCAGTATCGATTTTTTGTCAGTGGAAAAATCGGCTTAGAGTTACTAGGTTATCCAGAAGTTACATACCTGAAATTAAAAAAAAAACATTTTAAATAATTTTCTTATAGGGTGGGTAATTATATTGTTTTATTTGTTTATGGTACTGTGCAAAAAATAATAATAATTTTGAGCTTTATCAAGTTCTTATGTTTATAACACCGTTGTTGACATATATTTCCAAAACGTGGACGCTTATGGACTATGAAGAAGTAGATTTGACTTTGAATTATACAGAATCTGTCATGAACCAAAGCGACATACAAGATAATTAAAATAGGAAGACTGCGAAGGACTGGATATGTGATGGGGTAAGAGCCAAATGATCCCGCTGGAAAAAGCTACTGATAAACCAGTTGGAAGCCGTAAAAAAAGAAGACCCAAAATAAGATATCTACACAATATAGAAGCCGATCTAAATAACTTAGGTATAGAAGAATGGCGCAGAAGAGGCCCCGACAAGCTGGCTGGAGAAGGATCCTTGAGGAGGCCAAAGTCCAGCCCGGGCAGTAGCTCCAATCCGATGGTGAATATTATACGTTGCAGATTCCAATAGAGGAATTTTTTTTTAATTGTGGTGAAGTTCAGGATTCAATTTGAGCAGCCAATAATTCTGAATTTAAAAAGAGCCGGAAAGCCACATTTATAAATTGCTGAAAAATTTCAATGCTCTAACCATGTAGGAAAACAGCTTCTAAATGCAGGTCCTAAAAATTATAGAAAAATCAAAAGATCTGGACGGCATCAAAATTTTTTAGGTCAGTTTACAGTAAAGAAGAAAAACAGATGCTTGAACTATCCAAATTGTGTTGTATTGTACCCAAAAATTAATATTTTCTCTTTTTTTTCCAATTAAAGACAGTCCTTTTTTATTAATGACATAACCAAACCAAAACATAATTCTCAACGACAAAAAAAGGTTGCTATCGACCACCATTACCATATTTGCAGCAAGACTTAATGCCCCCTGTTATCTATAAGAGCAATGAGAAAAGCCGTTTATTTGACCTTTCCAGAGAAAGATAATGAGATAATAGGTCGGAGCTGACACTGAATCATTTTAATACTAGGCAAATCTCGTTCATTAATCTTCACCCCATCTCCATATAGTATGGCAACGAAACGAAAAAGTAATCAGATTGATCTTGGACCGTCCGAAAATAAGATGGGCAATTAAAACTCATTAAAGAGGTCATAACACAATCGCATAAAATATGCCAAGAATATTTATGATGTATTAAATTTCAACTAATGAGTGATAAAAAGTTCTTCATTTAACAATGTTTTCTAACTATTCATTTCAATAATTTCGAAGACAATCTGTCTTTCTGCACAAGATCATCTTGCAGACAGTAGAATTTAAGTTTGAGAAAGGTAATTTGTTTCTCAAAGAGAGGAAAATAAAGATGTTACATGATTTTAATCTGTCTCCGACTTTAGTTAGCATTTACGACAATAGGTTCCTATTTAATTGTTTATATGGGCTCTCTATACAAAAGTATCAAGATTGTATCTCCAACATACAACTTGACAGAATGGTTGGCTAAAAATTTTGAAAATCAACCAAACCAACTACCTTCCTGTACTATGACTGATTCAACACAATTTATAAGGCAAGTACAGAACAGTTTTACAGGAAGCTGAGGCCTTGGTATTGATTTCTGTATCATCATTGTTCCCAAATATATTGATTTCTCATACCTTGAAAAACGTGAGAAAGTTACTTTAATTAAACGGTTTCAACAAGATTACTTCAGAGTACATGTTTTCAACAAAATTATGAATTAAATAAAATTGTTTCCAGTTTAATAATAATTTTTATGAACAATAAGAAGGAACGACAATTAGAAATCCTGTGCCGTGACTTTCATAACTGTCTTATTCCTGTGTGTGAATGACATTTGAATGCCATTTTTGTATTTTTCCATATTAAAATTTTACATATAAACTAGAAAACAATGATAGATTGTCATTTTTGACTTGATGTTTTAGTAACTAGGAATAATAAGAGTAGGTTAGTTTTAGAAAAAAAGGTACATTCCTAACGATTCAATTCATAACTTCCACATTAAGATAGCTAGTTTATATTTTATTGTGTAGACTAATAAATTTTCCTCTAAACAAAAGTAGTTATAATAAAGAAATAAAATTAACTAAAGTGGTGGCCGTAGTGAACAGTTACAATAGAAATATTGTTGATCATCGTTTCTCAACCTGGTCCTCGCGACCCCTTGGAGATTCAGTTCGCGTTCCGGAATACAGGGGCCCCAATGTGTTCAAAAAATAAGACCCGTATAAGAAACATTATTTTAATAAAGTATTTTTAATTTAAAAACAAGTTTATTAAATACTACCAGGTAATAAAAACATAATAAAATATAGTTAATGAAGTAATAGCCAAAGTTGTTTGAAATAATAATTTAATGCGACGGTTGATTTTGTTTTTTTATACATGGATCATCATTGCAAACACACATAAGTAAATTATTTTCCAGTGATAATAAACGATTCCTATATTTAGTTTGTAAAACCACCATAGACGAAAAGCTTTTTTCGCATACCTAAGAAGTAGCGAAAAGATCAATATTTTCTAAGCTTCCGTTACTAGGCTTCCGTATTCACATCGTCATCGTCGTGCAAGCCAAAAGTTATTTGAATCTTCAGTTAAAAATTCTAGTTGTAGAGTTTTGTCGGCCGATATTTCAATAAGAAAGTTGTGAATCTCAACAGATAATTTAGCGAAAATATATTCAAATATTCGAGTAACCGAATTCGAAAATATTCCAGTAAACGAATTTTCAATTCGCGTAAATGCATTTTCATGCTCTTCAACGTGCGATCAATTTTCAAAAGAAGTTAGGGTGACATCTCAGAGCCCTTCGAAATTAAAACTGGAGTAAGACAAGACTACTCTTATTTAACTGTGTTCTAGAAAAAGTAATACAGGAGTAGTGTGAAAAAAAGTCGGCTCTGAATATTGACCAGCCCATTAAACTTGGGAGAACCAACATCAAAATTGATGGTCTGGCGTTTGGTGATGATGTAGCAATTTTGGCTCAAGGTATATTAACCTCACAAAAACAGATTGAAATCCTAAAAGAAACAACAGAAAAGGTAGGACTCCAAATTTCCTTTGAAAAGAGACAATATATGACTTGCAACAAATTAAGAACACCATTTCTAAAAACAAAATATGGTAGCATCAGATGAGTCTCTCAATTCAAACATTTGAGTGAAATAATCATGGAAAATGGGTTGGAAAAAGCGGTCAATAAGGCTAGATGTCAAAAAATGGAAACGGCATTGAGACTTACACAAAATATTTACAACAAAAAATGCATATTTAAAAACACAAAACTGAGACATTACAACACAGTTATTAAGCCAGAATGTCTATATGGGGCAGAAACGCTCATTTTGAATAGAAAGTGAGACACCGAGGACATTCAAAAGAAGAAAAGAAAAAACATAAGAAAAATCTTAGGCCCCAAACAAATAAATAGCACAACATACCGACTTCGAGAAAACCAAGAAATCAAACAATACACAGATATACATAGCGATATGAGAAAAAGAAGACTTAAGTTTTACGGGCACAAAAAAAAGATGAATCCGAGTAGGCTAACTAGACAAATAGTCGAATTTTTTGAAAATAGGAGTAGAGCTAAAGTAGAAAGAATTAAATGGATTGCTGCAATTAAAGAGGACCTAAGATCAGCCAATATTACACAAAGTGAAATTCAGGATAGAGGGTGTTTCAGGCACAAGGTTATCGTTTGGAAGGTTGGTCAGAGAAAAAAATGTAGGAAGACTGGAACAACTTGGTCTGACAAAAGGAAAAAAGCTCATAGCGAATGAATGAAATTAGTATGAGCGCAAAGGAAGGCTAACTACAACAAACGCCTCTAATTGTACTTCGCGTGGTCCAACAGGGCCCATACGTGAATAATAATAATAATCCGTAAAGTTAAAGTGAATGCATCAAAATTGCGTTTTTCAAGATGTATAATACAAATATCAAGCTTCTTGATGAAGGCATTGATTTTGTTTGCCATTAGTAAATTAGTTCTGTTACGGCCTTGTAAACTCGTATTCAAGTCATTCAAATGTTAAAATATATCGCTCAAGTAAGCCAATAGTAATAAAAGTCCATCTTGAAAAACTCTGAAAATGAGCTATTTTTTTCTGTAAAAAAGATTTTCAATTCATCTTGCATTTCAAAAATCCTGGTTAGAACTGGTCGCTACACCCAGCTGACTTCAATATAGAAAAGCAGTGAGTGCAAGAAAAATTGACAATTTTTATAGCTTCTGACAAAACATTTTTTAAATTATCTAGCATCTTTTTTCAAGCGCAAGCGCATTTCTGTGAAGAAAGTAGTGCGTCTATTCCATATGTGGCATAATGTCTTTTAACTTTACTATCACACCACCGTTCATCACTGTTACCGCTTTCGCGCCATCAATACATATCGTAATGCATTTATTGAAGTCCGTGTTTTCGTTTTGTATTGCATAAATATAAACTTTAAAGAGTCATTCGCCAGTTGCAAGACTAGGGATTGATTTACAAAATAGCATCTTTTCAGTTATTTGATGGTGAACATCATTGGCCATTTCATTAATACATCTCGATATTGTGTCATTTGAAAGTGGTATAGTTTTCAAATGTTTTGCTTCCTCCGGAGTTATCAGCACATTGATCAATGGCAGCGGAAAAAATAAAAACTCTTAAGCCCTTTTCACACTATCCACTCCACGCCAGGCCTATCCACACCACATGTCGTCAACATATTGGTCCTTTTCACACTTGTCCACGTCACGCCACGCCACACCACTCAACGTTCCATCAACACTTTATCCACTTGAAAAGTGAGACTTTTCTGTTCAGTCTGTTTTTGCCATCGTCATGGACTATTCGACTGAAGAGTTGGCTGGCATGAGTTTAATTGTCCTTTGAAGGTTTAGAAGGCGCAGGAAAAAAAAGAGAATTTTGGGTACACCCATATATTTCGACCTGACAAAAAAGCAACGCTTTTGACTATTTTGAAGAGCTACTTGATAATCCCATGAAGTTTTTCACATTCTTTTGTAGGAGCGTGGAATCATTTCAAGAACTGTCTGCAGTTTTAGAAGAAAGTTTGCGCAGACAAGACACTATCTTGAGGAAGTCTATTACTCCCCAGCAGATGCTGATTGGGTCATCTCTGCATACTCAGAAAACAATGCATTTGCAACTTCAGACCAAGCAAACTGTTTTTTTTTGTTTATTTGAATAATCACCGAGTTGTACGTTCCATAAACATTCATTTTTTTTTACTTTGTCTATTAACTTTTCAGTATCAAAAAACTACATGTAATCAAAATTACAAAAATAAAATCAAAATTACAAAAAAAAATAACAAAATTAAAAAAAACAAAGAACAAACTTGGGGTCATAAGCACTGATAACTGATATGATTAAGCACGTGTGTATTGTGGTTGTGGAGTGGATGGGGCGTGGCAGAGTATAAAAGAGCCCATTGGTTCTTTCAGGCCTTCTGTTGACAAGAGATGGTGTGGCGTGGATGGGAGTTGCGTGCATGTGGTGCCCGCCTGCTGCTGATCTCAAGTGAAACCCTTGTAGCTGAGTATAATTGTGTGGCGTGGCGTGGCATGGATAAGTATGTAAACCCCCATCTACTCCTGTGTACTTGGTGTGGCCTTGGCAAGGCGTGGAGTAGATAGTGTGAAAGGGGCCTTAATGCTACTAAATAGGATGTTTGAAGTGCTGCGGTCTTATTGCCGCTTGATTTGTTGATTTTTCAAAACGAGTAATTTACGCTCGAAAAATACTAATAGTGAGTTGTGTAAAGACGGGTGTTTTGTTTCCAGATGCCGGGATAATTTTACAGACTTCATGCTTTCCGCGAACAGAACTTGATAACAAACAACACATTGCGGCTTGTCATCTAAGGCAATAAATCCACATTTAAATATGTTTTATTGTACAATCTGGTACAATTCTTTACCGTTTAACCATATGTAGACGCTGCTTTTCGTTTTATCACAAATTTGTTGATTTTATCAAATATTATTAATTTATTTTATTACCGCACTGTTGTTAATTTACTTATTTAACACTGAGTAAGAGAAGAAATCGTAGTACTTGTTTTCGTAAAAAAGTAATTAACAATGAACCTCTTAACAGAGACATCCGTCATTGACGATTCTTGATTTAATACAATGACAAATATATGATTCATTTTTTTACGATTAAGCGTATGAACACGCTCGTAGGAGTTATTTAAAAAAATAAACGATTTTTCATAAATCTCGATACTGAAAAAAGGACGAATCGTTGCCGTGTTAAGCGGCCGATGTAAAACTTTAATACACGTCAAATTAACATATTGTAGTGAGGGAGTCGCAACGCTTTCTACTTAACCTTCTGGCTATTTAGTGGGTCACGACATTAAATAGGTTGAGAAATGATATTGTAGATACATTAATTAGAAAACATAAGTTCAAAAATTATTGAAAGAATTTTCGAGTTTTCAAGAAGCACACAGCAAAAACAAATTCGTGATAATACCGTCTGAAGCCCAATTGGTAAGAGAGATAGATAAAATTGCGAAAAAGGGAAACATTAAGATAGTCTACAAACCTTGTAACAAACGAGACAAGTTCTGTGAAATCCGTAGGTTTAAGTAGACCAACCTGAAAAATCGGAAATTTATGAAATCAACTGTCAAGTTTGTGAACGAAGGTATATTGGGTAAACTAGAGGATCCATACTAATTAGATATAAAGAATATATTGCCAATATTAGATACTAAAGAAATGAGAAATCTTGTATTTCCCAATATCAAAATATAACCATAATATAAATATTAGAAACTTAAAATTTGAAACTTAAGAAACGTGAACTTTGCTTGCATATAAAAACATTTAAATAGCAAAATGTAAATAAACTACGTATGACAATAAGGGACTTTTTTTATCTAATTAACTTTTTTAATTATTAATGAAACGTTTGGTTAACTTCACGGTTATTTTATAAACATAATATAATTTGTTTTAGAATTATATTTAGTCATCCTTAAATATCTTTGAGTGTAATGTTGCACACCAAAGATTCTAATACAAGAATTGAGGTAAATATATAGTATTTTAGCATTTTCTAATAACTTTTTCGAACGAAGTGGATTTCCAAGATGAATGTCATTTATTGACTAATAATGATTCAGTTCGGATTTTTTGGCTCTCCTTAACATATCTCCAGGAGAATATAACGTTTCGAAGACGTCGGTATAGTGGAAATACTCCTCGCAGCAGGAAATAATTAAACCCAGTCAAAAGTAACGCGTTTCCTTTTATTACGCGAGAATATCGTCGGGATTAGTTTTGCTCTCCCCCTCGAAATTTATCCGATGCAATTAAGGCAGGGAGAATTTGTCATCCGCTCGTTTATTTCAACTAAACAACGTTTCGGTTTAACAAACCAACGTTTCTCGCCGTCAGAGGGCGATAATTGCCCTGCCGGATGGATCGAGCGACCATCCGAGACGTTCAGTCATAATGTGTTGTATTCTGGTTTTGGTGACAGAGAACGACGTTCTGTGTCAGGGTGGAGGATATACATTATCATATTGCAATGCCTTGTGTGGGGTTCTCGTCAGTGCGGAATTAATATCGAGTATAATGAAGAAAATCCAGGCTTAGGTCACGGATATGAATTAAAACAAAAAGGTGATAAGAACATTTCTCACTAAACAGAAGCTAAACTTTAGGTAGTTTAGTTCCAATGTCCATTGTACGAGGGTTGTTCAGTAAGTGCTTAGAAAAAGATAGAAAAACAAACTATTTCAAATAGACTTTTTTTATTTTTCAACATAATTTCCTTTTAGCTCTATACACTTTTCCAAGTGTTTCTCCAACTTTTTTAAGCTGTCTAGAAAGTAAGATTTTGGCAGGTCCTCAAAATAGGGCTGTTTGGGCGATGACCGAACCGTTGTCCACTGAGCCATTTTTTTAAGTTCGAAAGTAAAAAAGTCACTGGGGACCAAATCCGATGAATACGGTAGATGTTGTAATAATTCAAACTTTAATTCCATGTTTTGGGCCAATGAAACTGTACAGGTGTGCCCCCCTACATTGTCTTGATGGAACAGGATCTTTTTCTTTTTCAAATGAGTGCGATTTTTCTTGATTTCTTCGCCCAACCGGTACAATAACGGCGCATAGTACTTTCCAGTTAGTGTTTTTCCTTTTTTCAGGTAATTTCGGAGCCCGTTTGCCATCAAAAACTCAGTGTTTTGATTGTTCCTTTGTCTCTGGAGTGTAGTAGTGTATCCATGTTTCGTCCACAGTTATGTATCAACGCAGAAACTCATCAGGATTGCGACGAGAAAGCGCCAACACAGCTTCAGAGTCGACCACACGATTGCGTTTATTCCCCACTGAGAGCAAACGCAGCACCCATTTTACTGACATTTTTTTCATACCCAATTCTTCGTGCAAAATTAAAAACAATGTACTTTGCGATAAGCCTGTGGCCTCAACTATTTCGCACACTTTGATTCGACGATCACATAAAACCATGTCGTGGGTTTTGTCAATCATTTCGGGAGTAATCACGTCCACTGGATGTCCCGAACAATGTCCATCTTTTGAGGATGAACGGCCACGTTTAAACTCATTTAGTCAATTATAAACAGTTGCAAACGCAGGAGCAGACGTGCCATGAACTCCATCCAACTCAAATTTGATCTCTGTGTTAAGGCTTTTAAATATGTGTTTAATCACCACTTGAAACTCACTTTTTTCTATTTTTCCAAATAAACAAAAGTTTCTTGATTCAATCGATAATAAAAATTAAACCATGTGATGAATAAATACAAACCTTTGAACATTAACGTTTCGGGAGGCCTTCTCCTCCCGTTTTCAAAACGAATCTAAAAAATAAATTATATTAATTTCTATATATACTGAAAAGATACGAAGTAAATATATTATTATCAATGTACGTATCATTGACATATACACAAAATATACTGGACCTCCCGAAATGTTAACGTTCAAAAGTTTGTATTTATTCTAGAAAGTTTTTGTATTTTTTCAAATTTTGTTCATTAGGCAAAATTATTACAGAAAAAAAATCACTGAGAAATTTGTCTCCGTTTTGTTTTTTGTTTTTTACCCAGTTATTTACATAAGAACAGATATTTTTTATATTTTTTTTTTGAGTTTTAGATCGTGGCGAAAACCCAAAAAAAAACATATATGAACACGCCACAATCATTCAGATAATACTTATTACTACTTTGATCAAAATGTAAAGATTTTTGTTTAAAAAATTCGTATGCTTTTCGTATCGTTACAGCCATTTCTTTTTTTATTGGACGTCTGACAGAAGTTCTAAATCATTTCACTTGTCTTCCGCTATTTGTCGGCAATTTTTTAAAATAGATACATTTATCTAGCAAAAAATGTGCATTAAATTTTGTCTTAAACACGAAATTTCTTGTGCTGGTGCATTAAAAACGCTAAAAAAGTATTAGGGCGATCAAAAGTAATGTTTATGTTTAAATATTAAGTGGTATAAGAACTTTAGTAATGGTAGAGAAGCAGTTGAAGATAATCGTCGTTCTGAAAGACCGTCCACATCAACCAATGAAGAAAACATTACCAAAATCAAGGACCGTGTATTGAGTAATAACTGATTAAAAATTAGGGACATCATAGGAATTACTGGAAGATTTGTGACGGAGGAATTCATGGTTTTTCAACGACAACGCAAATCGCGTACCACAATAATAATTCATCAATTTTTCGCCAAAAATTTAACAAATACTGTTGCAAGCACCGTATTCACCAGATATGACACCATGCGATTTTTTCCTGTTTCCTCGATTGAAAAAGCCACTTTGTTGAAGCCCTTTTGAGTCCACAAAAGTCATTTAAGAAAGAAAGTGTATTACAGAAAAACCGGATTAGTTTTAAAGAGACAAAGTAATGTAATTGTTTTAGTATATAAAAAGTTATTTTACTTTTTGATCATAATGGCAAATGAAAACGGAATGGCAAGGAACCTCTTTATGACCCTATTCTGAACATCTCTTAACTTTTTCTCAATTTTCAATAATTATCATTAATTACTTTAAAAAAGCTCTAGATCCAATAAGAAAAAAATAATTATAGAGGCTGTCAGCAATAAAGGATTTTCAAATCAACTATCAATTTCATTTCACTATCAATTTCAATCTATCAATTTCATTCATAGAAATTCATAGAAATAAGACTATGTTGTATACATATAAAAAGCAGGTAATCCAACGGTGTTGTCTAATCTTCTTTGTCTAACCTTCTTTGTCTAATCTTCAGTTAACACATTTTTGACTTTGACAAATTTTACAAATTTGTTACCTTTATATTTTTTATTTTTTTATTATAACCTAATAATTTTAGATTTTTCACTTGTAATGGTATTAAACAAAAAATTCAATTGTACTTTATCATGGGAGAAAAATATTTAAGCAATAATAAATTGCGAAACGAAGATGCGTAAATATAATTATTTTCACTTTTTTGAGACTGTTTAGATTAATTTAAGAAGGCAATATGAGGATTGACTTAACGAACTTAAAAATCTGCAACAACAAGGTTTTGTTGTTGAAGTCGAGCCTAGCCATACCGTAAAACAGCTGAAACAAAATATTGAATCGGAAAAAGGAGCAGAATATTCTTCAGAGAATCAAACAAAAAAAAAATGACAGCTATTGTTATAACGGCATCCTCCCTCAAGGATACACAACATTATTTCAAGCCCTCGTCAGCATTTTTCTTCCAGATGGAACTTTCACAAAACCCATTGCTCATTCATAGCTTCTTTTTAAAGATAAAAGGTGTAACGGTATAACTATATAAGGGGTAATAGATAAACTGTCAATTTTCAATATGAAACTGCCCACGTGTCTCTCAGTGGACAGTGCAAAACGTAGGCGGGCGATGTTAAGAAAGTTCTTTTGGCAGGGAATCCATTCTTTGGCGGAGAGATGGGGGAAAAATAATAGCTAGCGATAGCCAATGTTCTGATTATTAAGGTAATTTATTTTGTTATGGAAATAAACGCTCAAATTTTGCAAAAAAATCGACATCTTACGTCACCTAACCTTTAAATTATATATTACTTTATGATCAAGTAAAAGTCACCTTACTTTTTGATAATAATTGTATACCTATGGATGATCGACTGATAAATACAAGATTGAAAGAGAGTGTACCAAAAATATGTCAATTGGAGTAAGGAAACGTAACTATAATTATTTTGTAATAAATAATATGATAAATATAAATTGAATTATTTCATATATTCAATAAAAAATTGAAAATAAAACTTATTATTTATATCCAAACTTTACGTCCGCTGGATATTGAGTTGTGATAAAACGTCAGAAAAATATTCTATATCGTTCGAATTAAGAAAACTCGTGGCCACTTTATGATCTCTTAATTAACGCAGCTAAAGAAAACTCAATAAAACCATAAGTCTGGAGATATGGCGACGCAAAAAAAAAGAAACGAACGAAGACTGACGAAAGAGGAGCAATAAAATTAATATTAGATTTACCGAACGATTCCATAAATTTAATATATTTCTTCTCATTAATGAAAATGGAGGCCCTTGTTTTTGAAATAGAAAAAGGCGAAGACATCACTATGTAAAATAAAAATAATAATGTGTTCAGTACATACAGTCTACAATCCTTGAAAAATAGCTTGATTTCGAAGTTACACCTGATCCTCCAAATTTCATTGTCATTCACAGCACCAAAAAATCTTCTAAGTACTTTTCTTTCAAATACTGCAAGCATCGCTTTTGTTTTCTTTGTGAGGATCCACGCCTTGCAGTCATAAATGACTAGTGGTCGAATGGGTGTTATATAGATCCTAACTATCGTGTTGTTAAGATTTTAACTTATTTAAAATCTTAGGACAGAATGCAAGGAATAAGTAACATATAATAATGGTTCATGATGACAATAACAAAAAAGCTGAAGCCATTAACTTTTGGACGTCAAAACGCATGTATTTATTGAAAGGTTAAACGCAAGCGGTGTTGAACGAGAGGCTTGCAATGACGCAAGCAAAATCATCATGCACGAAGAGATGCAGGGGTGGCGCAAGTAATCCGCAAGATTTTGGAATCGCTTACAAATTTAATTTAAAGTACTTAAAGTTAAAATAAATTAAAAAAATATATAACATTATATATTTAAGAACCAAAAATAAATATGTAATTTTGAAAGCAATAATTTTTTGATAAACTAAAAGAAGAATTTTTGTTACTACTTAACAATATCATAATAGAAAAGGAAGTATCAAGAGACTGGAATATGGCTATAATATTGCCCATGTTTTAAAAATGAGATATTAATGAATGTAAAAACTACAACGAGATCACATTTATGAAGTTTACCTGGAAAAATATATACTATTTTTAGACTAATAGAGTATAGGCTAAGAGAAAAATAAGAAGAAACATTAGAGGAACCACAGTATGGTTTTCGAAAGGGTAGAAGTACACAAAATATGATATTTAAAATTAGACAACTAGAAGAAAAATTAATTTACCTGAAAAAAAAACATTCACATTCATATTTCCAATATCCATATCATATTTGATAATGTAAAAAGAAGGTATGTCTGAAAAAGTCTAAAGAGAAGAGGAGTAGAAGTGGGAGTAATAGAAATTATCAAGGCATTATACAACAACAAGAATAAGGTAAGAATGCATAAATCCACAGAATTTGAGACAGGAATAGGTCTATGACAGGGTTGTGTACTGAGTCCACTGATATTTTCAGTAATTATTGAAGATGTAAAAAATAGCAAAGCAAATTGAAGAATTCAAAAATATAGTCCTAATGGCAGATTCTGAAGAAAAACTACAACATAACTAGCGATATATAACGAAGAGCTAAGAAAAGTAAATATGGAAATAAATATCGATAAAAGCAAAAAAATGGTAATTGCGGGTACAAAAATAAAACATAAAATTGTACTCGATGGGAAGGTAATGGAACAAGTCAAAAAATATAGATATTTAGACACAATAATGGAAGGTAATGGAAAAATGGACGGTGAAATTAACGAAAAAATGGGAATAGCACAGACAAACTATACAGCATCCCAAAAACAACATTCTTAGGAAAAAGAGAGATACCGAAAGCCCATATAGGGAGCGCTCCTAATGTGCATGTGTTTAATAAACCGTTAAATTATTATTTGGAGCAATAGAGCGCTTTATCATTTGAACAGTGTTAATTATTGGTTTTTCATTGTATTTCCTTTTCTTGCGATTACTTAGAATTTTTCTTACTTTTATTTTTCTTTGTATATTACCTTTGTTTGGTTACTATTAACTGTATATGCTAAATAACGTGTGCATTTATTTATTTTAAAGAACAGGTGTATCAGAAAGTAGTGAGACCATTATATACAGCAGTGAATCTTGTATATTAACAAATAAAAGACAAAAGTAGAATTGCAGCTGCAGAAATGAGATTTCTACGCAAAATAGAAGAAATTACAAGAAGGGATAGAGGTTCAATACGACAGTAGTGAAACAACTGGAAACGAAACTAATAGAAAGAGCTATAGAAGAGAGACAAGTAAGCTGGCTAGGACACATCCTCAGAATGAATGAAGAGAGATTATCAAAACAAATCTATGATGCGAAAACACCAGGATGTTTCAAGTCTGAGATGAGAAGAACAAGTTCGACAAACGGCAGAAAAACGAGGAATTAATTGGAATGAGGCTAGAAAATTAGCACTGAACAAGAACTCATTGAGGGTAAAAATTCATGAAATACCATTATGCTGAAATGTAAACTGTCAGTCCTACACCTAACGGTACAACGGACAGTTAACATGACAATGTCAGATGTATTCATGAAACTGAAATTACAAAGTTTACAGTAGGTACTTACAAAATAAAATGCTTTAACTTGTTTAAAAACCGTCTTTACTGAACTCGTCAGAAATGTTAAATGGAACTGACGCAAACATGTGAACAAGTACGAGGCATGCGTCTTACCCTACCCTAGGATACATGCGCCAACGCATGCAATAACGCAAGTTGCAAGGCACGTTGAACGCTGTAAATTATGCTGCTTGAAAAATTATATGAAAAATGTCTCCAAAGAGATTGCAGTCTTAAACATAAACCGCGTTCTAGATGCCATAAAAGATTGAAACGGGCAAACTCTAAGCATTGGCAGACAGAAAATGCTGCACAAACTGAAAAACAGCCTGCACATCAACTTTACATTACGTGGAAAGCATTTTTCGGCATTTATATATAATACACAAGGTTTAGAAGGAAGGCAATTGGTCACCGTATGAATTGTCAGAAGTCAACAAATATTGACGGCTAGACACCGCAATTATTTTGCCTTCAGAGTTCCGGAAATAGATTTTATTTAAGTCCTTCCCGGTGATGAAAAGTGGATTCTTTATGATAAATCCAGATGTTCAAAAGCTCTAAATTCACGTCAAGAAATTATGGAATTTATTCAGAAAATATAAAATACAAGTTTATTCATCAAAATTGATATTGTCCCCTTCAAAGTACTTTCCATGGACTGTAAAGCACTTATGCCAACGCTTGATCCAATCCTCGAAACATTTTTTATACTCAGAGCAGAGTATAGCCATCTGAGCCGTCTTCGATTTTTCCATAACCTCCTCTCGGCTGCTAAAACGCGTTCCCCGTAGTGACTCGATTGAACAGAAAGAAGTCACAGGGAGCCAAATCTAGTAAATTCGGTGAAATCGCAAAGAGTCGCGGATAATGATGGCATTGTGGTGCAAATGGTGCGTTATCGTGGTGCAAAATCCACGTGTCGTATTCATAAACCCACGTCTCGTCTCCAGTAATAATACGTTTGATAAATGTTGGATCGATAAATGGAAATCATGTAATTTACGGTGAAAACCCAAATCATTAACTAAAATATCTTAAACGGATCCATAAGCAATGTTCAAATCCTCTGCTAGCTCTCTGATGGTTAATTTGCCGTTACTGACCAACATTCCTTTCACTTTATCAATGTTTTCGTTGGTTTTCCATGTCGACGGCTTGGCACTGTGTTCGTCATCATCGACGAACTCACGACCACTTTTGAAGCGTTCGTGCCACTGATAAACGACTGTTTTCTTTGGAGCATCGTTACCGAAACACTTTTCCAACATTTCCGAGGTCTTCGCACCATTGAATCCGTTTTTAAGGCAAAATTTAATACAAACTCGTAGTTGCAAACGCAATGCCATTTTTAAATTATAAAAATCGAAAACTCGCATGCACTCAAGACGGCGTAACTATTACAAATATCAGGCTATGACGCTGAGATTTAGTGGGAATGTCAATGACAGTTGTGGCAAATGCAAAAAACAGAACTCTAATCAGGTGATTATGAGCGGCACACGATGGTCATTCCGGGAACTTTTTCATTAAGGTGGTACATCGCATGATCTTGGTGGCCAGCTAACATCGGCATTTCTTGAATTTATACGGTTATTGAACTTTTCGCTTAATAAATAGATTGTGTCACGAGAAGAATGACATGTTACACCATGTTGCCAAAGCCACATGTCGTCCAAATCAAAATCATCCAATTCATGCCAGAAAAAGTCAGTAACCATGTCTCTACAGCTTTCTCCATTGATAATAACTGAATTTTTATTTTCGTTATCAAATAAGCATAGCCTATTTACATCTCCAGATCAGAAACCACACTAAATTGTTAATGTTTGTAGATGTAAAAGTTTTTCAAGAACAGCATATAAGTTTCCTTCACTTCAAATGCGACATTTTGCTTATTTACGTAGCAGTGGCGTTTCGTGAGTTTGAAATATGGAGGTTCTGCATAGCAGCAGGCGATTTATAAAATATATTTAACAAACCAAAATTGAAAATAAGAGATATATAAACTTGTCAGATTTAGTAAGCAAGTAAAAAAATCCGTACAATTAAATGTCATGAAATATATGTAATTTTATATACAATTTTTTTGGAGAGTCTGCAGCGGTCTGTAGCTCTTATATACCAGCCGCCACTGTTACGTAGCCATTTAACAAAAAATTAGCTTCATTGCTGAAGATGTTCATGAAATAATGGATCTGTTTCAAGTTGTTCTAAAGCCCAATCTCCAAAATTTCCTCGCAACAAATGGTCATATGGTTTGGGTTTGGGTTAACTGAATTTTAGATGCCTTGAAATGGAAATCTTTATGAAGAATATTCCATGCAGTGCCATAGAAAGCTCAAGTTCTTGAGAACGACGTAATTGATTGTTCTGGATTTCCATTCACACATCGATTCACAGCATTGATATTTTCAGCAAAACATCTAAGTTTTTGATGGGTTAAATTCTAAGCATCACAAACACTACTATGTAATTCGAATTTTTGAATTACGAATAGTAAGCGTTATAGGTTGATTATGTTGACCATAAATTTCACGTAAGGCACGAAACGTAGCCCGAATAGATTTATTATTTTTGTAATAAATTTAAAAAATTTATATAGGCTGTGCAACTGTATATCTAATCATGATGATTTGCCAAACAATACTAAACAGAAATGTCAATTTTGGCGGGAATAAGAAAAAAAAGGCTGCCTTGATATTTAACAAAAATATATATTATTAGTTTGATAACCCTTTATATTCAAAAAGTACGTTGTTTACGTGTACTCTGCCTAACTTCAACGTAAAACGCATAAATAATAATAAGAAAGAAAATTAAAGAAAAATCGATGGTGTTGATCCCCCTCGACACCCTTATAATTCCACCACACGCTCTAATTACACCGTTTCATCCCTTCGACCCTAACGTCAAAACAAACCCTCAAAAACCGAAACAAACCCCTCCAGAATCCCCCATCTGCGAGAAAAATTAAAATCCCAAAAGCGGATAGTACGAACCCTTTGTACGGAAACCGCGTAGACTGTGCGCCCCCAGATAAGAGCCACCCCCGTCGACTAACGACCCTTGCGAGGCTCCCAACGTCTGTCACATTAAGGGATAGTTGAGCCGTTTAACCCTAATGTGTTACGGACGAGACGAGTGTGGCAGTCTCACACTTGGGGGCGTCTATTTTTACCTCTTCGGGGTTGCAAAAAAGGCCCGGGTTGAGTTTTTTCGCAGGTTAAAAGATTTCTAAAGGCATGCGACTCGATCGTTTAAGATGTTAAAGATGATGAATGTCATTTTTATGGAAAGCGGATGAGATCTTATTTTATTACAAAAAGGAGAAACAGAGTGAGAGAACTGAAAGAGGATTGTTAGACCAAAAGGGGTGTTTCTTTCTTTGCTAATCAATAAATCATTAATTCGGAAAAAAGAAGGCAAATAATTTAGCCTTTATTTATGATAAACTCAAAGAGTTTTACCACTAAACACCCCGTTTCGTTAACTGTATTATTCAAATTAGATTGAATCATCTACTGATGATGCTAAAATTGTTAGGGAAACGCGCGACAATAAGTTATAAACAAGTGATTTACTGTTTAGTAGTAAATCTCTTTGAGTTTAGAGTTTCATGCTAAAGGTTCCAATAGAAGAATTGATTATTTAGTTATGATTAAAACAATAAATTATGTCTAGAACATCCCTTAGCATTTTGTTTGTCGTAAGTTCCTATTGTCGTCAGTCCTCTCATTGATTTTTTGAATTTTGGAAAAGAAAATATATACGACACAAAATCAGGAGAATATGACGAGCACTGCGACAATTTCATAACAGATCTCAATAATATTTTGTGACGTAATGCGAGACTTGTGTGCGGATGTATTATACTGCAAAACAGAACGGTTTTGGAAAGCTTCCACAATCATGTTCTTACAGGTTTGGTTGAAGTAAACCCAGCATCCAATGGTGGAGTGAGTAGAATGTATAATGATCTCCTATTGTTGAATGATGTTATTGACATGATACCAGATAATTAATGTGAAACCATCAAAAATTGATGAATGAGGGATATTCGGGATATTCGATCTTGTTGAAGATTAAATCTTCACTTTAGATGGTTTTAAAATTTAGGCCAGAGACAAAAATAGTAGCAGCTTTATGTATATGAATTAAAGATAATTATCAAAGGAGTGCTCCAATACTATGAGTGCCCTAATGCCACGTACTAAGTACTCCAATATTATGTAGTATGACCAATGTAGATAGAAAAATATTTTTCAGAAACTGATGTACTCGAGATGATTTCAAACAAAAATAATCAGTTTAACTGAGGTAGCCAATAATTGATAGAACTTCATTTTAAATAAATAAGCAAATATTAATATCTAAAATTTCCACTATATTTAAAATTGTATGTATAACAATATGTTGTATTTAAAAAGGGCACTGTATGTCGAAACAATTATTACACATACAATTTTAAATATAGTAGAAATTTTATATATTAATCTTTGCTAATTTATTTAAAAATAATCATATCATTTCTTCTATTGGAACTTTCGGTCTGAAATACTAAACTCGAAGAGATTTACACTCATACACCCAAATGCGTTTTTAAACTTTTCAAAGCATGTTTCGCTAACCATGTTAGCATCATCAAAAAATTAATTAATTTATTGAATAGATTGAATCATTTCCTTCTGATGTTACTGGAAGAAGTAGCATGCTTTCGGTGTTTGTAAAGTCAAATTTCCTACTCTGGCATTTCCTACCACTACATCCAAAATGAGGTTATAAATAAAATAAAGTGTACCAGTACCAGTTTTGAATGTCTAATGAAAAAGGTGTTGGAATCAAATAAAAGAGCGCGAGAAATTTCATCAAGGCTGTCTCCAGAAAATCCTAAGAATAAATATGGAGGTACCTGAACGAGCCAATAGTTGGTTAAGTCTTTGCCAAAGGTTGCAAGATATTAGAAATACCAAAACAGATTTTCTATGGCGAAAGAACAAGAAACGACATGTCGAAGGTCCAAAAAGAATATAGAAAGATGTAATCAATGTCAAGCGTATACGAATGAGAAAAGCACGGATCCAAATGGCGTGAAGATACATACAGAGCTATGCAGCTCTATGAGGAAAATAATCATCACCATCATCACTCAGCCATTATCGATGCATTGCAGGATGAAGCCTTCCCCAGGATGTTTTCAACTCGCGCGGTCCTGAGTTTTCCTCTGCCATTCGGGTCCAATATACTTGATGATGTCATGGATCCATCGTGTTTTAAGTCTTCTTCGTGGATGCTTACGATCAAGCGGTATCCATCCCAGTCGTCACATCGCCTCACTATATAGCCTGCCCACCTCCATTTCAATTCCTTCACCTTTGCAATGATGTCACTTACTTTCGTCTGTTATCTAATCCATATACAGGTCTTTCTGTCCCGCTTTGTAATGCTAAGCATACACCTTTCCATTCCCCTCTGTGCTACCCAAAGCCTTGGAATTGATTGTGATGTGAGTGTCCATGTTTCATTTCCGTATGTCAAATCAGGTAGCACGCACTGATCAAAAACTTAAAGTGGTAGTTTGTTCTTAAACACTATGTTGAGCCCTCCAAATACCTGCCAGCCACACTTAATGCGCCGTTCATCATCCCGTGTAGATCCACTGCAGGATTGAGGCCTTTTCAGCATCCTTCTAACTTTCTCGGCCCTGGGCTTTCCTATGCCACTCGGGTCCAATATACTTAACTACATAATCAGCTCATCGTGCTTTTGGGTCTTGGTCCATCTAAAGTCCGACCGCCTAGCTATATAGCCTACCCAACTCAATTTCAATTGCTTTACTCTTCTCATAATGTCACATACTTTCATTTGTTCGCTGATCCATGTGCAGGGCTTTCCGTCTCGTCTTATAATACCAAGCATACATATCTCTATTCCCCACTGTGCTACCCGAAGTTTTTGAATTGACTGCGATGTGAGTGTCCAGGTTTCAGTTCTTTGTATCAAAACTCCCTCCTTCCATTGAAATCCACTGCCCAAGATATATAAGTGATCCACAATCTCCAAATCCCTTCCTAAAACTGAAATTATTGTCTTCATGAAATTTATTAAACATTACCTGACTCTTTTTAATGTTTATTTTTAAGCCAAATGATTCGCGGCAGCTTTTTGCAGCTCCTCTGGGCCTTGCGAAAGAAGAACGATATCATTTGCATGCAAATCTAAGATACTATATATAGTATCCAGTTCAAAATATTGTATCTACTACATATATTTATAAATCTCAAAAGCCATTAGTATCCAGCTTTTGTACGAATAGAGCGTAAACTAAACACCCCCAGATAATAGCCGCCCTCGTCAACTAACGACCCTTGCGAGGTCCCCAACGTCTGTCACATTAAGGGATAGTTGAGCCGTTTAACCCTAATGTGCTGAGGACGAGACGAGTGTGGCAACGATGGTGGCAGTTTGCTACTCAGGGGGCTACTTTTACCTTGTCGGGATAAGAAAAAAATACGGTTATTTTTTCATAGGGCAAGTGATTTCTAAAGGTATGCGGAACGATCATTTACGACTCTAATAATGATAGATGCCGTTCCTTAAAGATGATATTTTTCAGTAAAGAGGATCAGCGCGAAATTGACGAACGAAAAGGAGAATATTTGTTGTTCTATATACACGGTGTCCCGAAACTCAACGTCAAGCGGATGCCGGTCGAAAAGCCAGGTTATACCAGTGCAGGCAAAAATAAGAAAAAAAATCTATGTCACCGTGTTAACTAATAATAAGCATATTTTTGAAAATCTTTAAATTCGACATCCTAGGCTATACCTTTAGGTACTCAGATCACAAATTTCCCAATTTTTCAGTGATATTTTTTATAACGTGATCCTAAATAACCATGGTATTAATCCCAATCACAAATCAAACAATGAACGTTGTTAATTCAGTAAAAAAAGTTTCATTGACTCATGGTTTAAAAAATTATGTCAGCCAACTTTGACACTTCATCTTTTATAAACAATGTATTACACTACCATGGGCAAATTTCATTTCAAAAGATGGCCCATTTAGTCAAGATTTCAAAATGGTATAACAATTGGTACTTTTCTTTCCACAAAAAAATATTATTACTTATTTTTTTTGGAAAAGAACCACATTTCAAAAAACTCATACCATGATAAAAAATACTTTCAATGACGCCAACTACTTGGATTTTCTCCAAAACGATTTGCAGACTTTGTTAGAAGATGTACCACTCAATATCTACAGAGAAATATGGTTTCAACAAGATGGTTGTCCAACGCATTATGCTCGTCCTGTACAGGATTATTTGAACAGAGAGTATCCCGAAAGGTCGATTGGGCGCCGTGGTTTAATTGAGTGGCCTCGTCGTTCTCCGGACCTAAACCCCCTTAATTTCTTTTACTGGGGGCTGCATAAAAGAAAAAGTGTTTTCAAAACCAATACAAAATCTAGCCGAACTGCGTCACAGAATTGTTGAAACAGCAGAAGAAATAAATGCAAGGAGATTCGCACGACTGGTGAAAAGATCTTTTCTGAGACGGTGTAGAGGATGTATTCGTGCCGAAGGCAAACAATTTAAACATTTGCTTTAGTTTTAAAGAAAAATATTATGATAAATAAACGTATTACAATAATTCCTTTAATTTCATTTTGATTAAGTTTTATCTTAATAAAATAACAGACCAGTTATTAATTTGACTCACATTTCCTGTTGGTTGAGTTTTTTTTTGAAATCAGGTTTATTTGCAAAAAAAAGCTATAATATTTTTTTGTGGAAAGAAAAATTCGTCGTCGAACAGCGTCAATATCTATCTCATTCTATCTCATCTGTCCATCCCACTTACACTGGTGAAGTCAATTTTTGAGCACACAAAAATATTTTTTATCATGGTATGAGCTTTTTAAAATGTGGTCCTTTTGCAAAAAAATAAACAATAATATGTATTATGGAAAGAAAAGTGGCAACTGTTATACCATTTTGAAATATTGACTATATGAGCCATTTTTTGAAGTAACTTGCCTAGGGTAGTAACAATGAACACCGTTCATTGTTTAATTTGTGACTGCAATTAATAGTATGGTTATTTAGAATCACGTTATGAAAAATAACACTGAAAAATTGACAAATTTGTGATCACACTACCTAAAGATATAACTAAAGTACTCAGCACCTAAGATATATACTAATAAGATTGTCGAATTTCAAGATTTTCAAAGGTCTATTATCAATTAACAGGGTGAGAGTTTTTTTTTTAATTTTTGCCAGAATTGATACAACCTGGCCTCCAACTACTCGCCCGGCACTCGTTTGACGTTGAGTCGGATGAGGTGACAGCCTGTATATATATGCAATTATTGTTAAAATGTGTATTTTTCTTCCTTTATCGAATGCCATTGTTAAATTTGCAAAGTAAAGAACTGACAGAACTTTACATTGGATTACTCAATCAACAATTTGTCTCATCATAAGTACATAAATATAGCGTCAATTGTACTTCTGTTTGCTCTAAAACCATATATATATATATATATATATATATATATATATATATATATATATATATATATATATATATATATATATATGCACTGTGGTAAAACGGTGTATTGGAAATCGAAGACTAAAAAACAAGGCTCAAACTTCATTGGATTGATTGATATGGAATATTGAAAGGAACAGAACTAATATAAATTCATGATAATGCCGTTTGACGCTCAATTAACACGAGGACTAGAAAATCTTTTGAAAAAGTGGGCATTAAGATAGTCTACAAACCATATGATAAATTAAAAGTCCTGGGTAATCCAAAGAATAAAGTAGATCAACATGAAAAATGGGGGATTTATAAAATTAGTTTTCAAAATTGTGATCGAAGGTATATTGGGTACACTAAAACATTCATATTAACCAGGAATGAAGAACACATTGTCCACATTAGATCTGGGAGAGATATAAAATCTTCTGTTGCCCAACATGCACTCGAGCAAAGCCATAATATAGATATTAGTAATTTAATATTTGTTAAAAATGTATTTATATAGAAAAATATAAAAATATTCAAATGTAAAAACGTCAGAAAACCATGAACCGGAATAAAGGGCCTATTCCGTTCAGTCCACTTTTTTCAATTATTAATTAAACGCTCAGTTAAACTTCAAGTTTAAAAACTGATTTGGTGTTTAGTATTAAATTTATTCTAGTTTAGTGTTTCATACCAAAGGCTTCAATAGAAATATTGATCTAACGTATGGTTTACCCCAATGATATGCGACTTTCTCCTGGTTGTTTTAGCTATAATATTACTACCGCATTTATCCACTATATAGATGTAATCTACTATATGTGTATAACCACTACAAATCATTTAAAACTATGCGTCTCCATTCATAAATAAACTACCATCTTCATTTTATTATAATCGTTTTTCTCAAAGCCTCATTATTATCGCAAAGGCATTAACCAACTCTACGCCTTACGAGAGCGCGAATTGTGAACTTTGAATCTCCACACTTGCCAGCAAAAGTTCGTTATCGGATTTCATCATCGTAAAGTGCCCATTGATGAATGCAATAAAAACGGAAGATAATAAAGATTTTCCAGCTAGTTCGGCACATTCATTCCGTCTTTTCTCGTCAATTTCCCCATTCCATTGTTATATCTAAGAATGAGTCCGTTATCGGCATGGAGATTATTTTATTTTGCGAACGAGGTTGTTTGTTTGTTGATTTGTATTGTTTTTATGCAAAACGAACTTTCAAAAACACCGTACTGTATGTTAATTGGGTATTTATAAGATATGTGTTTTAATTTAGTTGTTTAGTTTTCATTTTGAATATACTGGGAGAAAAATCTAACAGCTGGTGTATACAGGCTGTTTCCAAAATTGAGATATTCTTTTTAACTGGTTGTAGAATTCGTAAAAATAAGTCATTTTACCAAAAATCATTTATATAAAAGTTACAAAATAAAGAAGTTATTAACAGTTACAAAATTTGAAAACAGACTGTTGTTATTTTCGACCACTGCGTTGTAAACACATAAAATATTTGTTTACTGCTGGTACTGGGTATGACTTGTTTTTTGTATTTTGGTACGATATTCCTTTTGAGATCGATGTTCGATTTTACCAGTACTAATAATTCGTTAATAGCGTGTGTTTAATTTTTAGGTACTTTGTGAGATTAAAATGCCACACTTTTATGAAAACAATGAATTATTGGACACAATATTAACTTACGAGGAGTGCCAACAAAATGTAGCCGCAGCATGTCGTTTATACGCGGAAAGGTTTACTTTAAGAAATCATCCCTCTGCGAAATATTGAGTGAACTGTTTTCGAAATGCTGCTCGCCAGTTACAAAAGAAAGTCGATTTTCCATCGAATTGTGATATTCGACGAAAAGTAGATATATTAGTGTGATCTATTATGAGCTCCTAAAACCAGGCGAAACCGTTAATACTGAACGCTACTGACAACAAATGATCGATGTGAATCAAGCTTTGCGTGAAAAACGACCAGAATATAAAAAAGGCAACACAAAGTAATTTTGCTTCATGATAATGCATCATCACATACAAGAAAACTAGTCTAGGATACGATTGACGCGTTTAGTTGGGAAACACTTTCGCATGCAGGTTACTCACAAGACTTGCATCGATGGGTTTTATAACTTGTTTGCTCCAAATAAGCAACAGTTTTTTGGCGTGGCATCCACAAATTGTCACAGATGTGGGAAAACTGTATAGCCAGCGATGAACAATACGTCGAATAAAATATTTTTTATCATTTTCGCAATACAGTAAACATGTATTTTCTATACAAAAATTCCGGTTTCCTATTTACATACCTTTAGCTTTTTCATACTCAAAACATCGTGTAAAATGTAGTCGATATGGTCTATCGAGATGATTAGAATGTTAGAAAACTATTATAGAGGAGAAGCATCTTATTCTAACGCATCAGTTTCGATTCCGCAATAAGCACTCGATAATAGATCAAGTACATCGAATTATTGATGTAATCGAAAGCTCTCTCACTAGGAAGAGAAAAATATCTGTGCTACGATATTCCTCGATCTGGCGTAAGCATTCTACCGAGTGTGGCACCAGGGAGTCGAACACAAACTAGAAAAATATCTACCGCAACAAATGAGCCAAACTCTTCATTCATACTGACCGTCACTTTATAGTCAATCATGGTGAAAAATATTCAGATCTTAAAAAATATGAGATGGAGTGCCTGAAGGCAGCGTTTTCGGACATGTCCTTTATTTGCTGTACAGCAGCGATATCCTGCAAACCAGTGGAATAATGACAACATTTGCTGATGATACTACTTTACTCGCTACTGAAAATTAAATTCATTCCGCTACAAACAAACTCCAAACAGCTGTCAACAATACCACCAATTGGACAAAGAAATGGCGCATTAAATTAAATTAATGACATTAATTAAATCAAGACGATCAATTAAATTAAGACGAAGTCAACCCATGTCAATTTCACCAACAGGAACTATAACTATATCCCAGTGATAGTGAACCAGACTCCTACATTCCCACGAAGCAAAGTGTCGGCATGACTCTGGAAGTGTGGGCATAAAATGGAAAACGCATCTGAAAAAGAAACGTGTGCAACTTGGTCTCAAATTCAGAAAAATGTATTGGCTACTAGGGAGCCACTCTGTGTTGTCAATAAATAATAAACTGCTCCTTTATTAACAAATTCTCAAGCCATCCAACTTTGGGGATGCACCAAGAAATCTAATATAAAAGTCATTCAGACGTTCCAAAATAAAGTACTTCGCAGTATTGTCAATACCACGTGGTACATCCGAAATGAAGACATCCATCGAGACCTGAAAGTGCCTATGGTCGAAGATGAAAGCCATGAAAATGGACTTTTACGGCGGCTGAAGAGACTGAAACAGTTCGATTTAGGGTAGTGACAATGAAGGGTGCCCCGAATTTATTCTGTGCGTGTGTCAATCACATGAAAAGAGTGATTTGGGTATTGTGAGCACGTCGCTGGACATGTATCTACGAAACAGACTAAGATAAAGATAAGTTTTAGTTTAGATAATAGAAAAATATAGCTAGTTAGATATATTTAATCTAGTCACAATTGGTAATGTCTACATGACAGAATTAGAGAATAAAAAAAAATGTCGGAAAGCTTGCGTCCCTTTAGCCGCCGATCATTAATATCATAGTAGTGATAGTAGGTCTATAGCATCAAGACTTATTTTATATGTGCTCTAAAGAATAAGCCGATTTAAGCAGGTTTTAGTGGAATTTAATTTCAGTAGTGTGAGTGTGTACAATTGCATAGTGTTTGCGATTATAGTGAAGTAAGAAAATAACAATTAAAATCTCCCAAAAACACAATTACAAGAATGTTTTGCTGAAATATTCTATTTCAGTGATAAGAGAAGGGACTTTGATCGAACAAACAACCTACGATATAAACGCGTCGGCCGGAAATAAATATTTATAATGGCAGGTAAATGTGGAAAAACAATTAAAAGAAATGACTCTGATACAATTCAATGTGAGGGTAGCTGTAAACAGAATTTTCATTCTGGGTATGTTTGCATCAGGACGTCTAATCTGGAAATAATAAAGAATTTGCAAGGTCTTAAATGGTTTTGCCGTGGTTGTGTCGAAGTTGTTAATTGGGCTGATGGGTTTAAAAAGGAACCCGAGTAATTCAAACATATAAAAATGGAGCTAGAAAAACTTACCAAGGGAGAAACTACCACAGCAGGAAGTCTAACGAAAAATCAGTAAGTACGTATGCAGAAATAAGCAAAAAACCTAAAGGTGAAGTTATAGTTATTGAGTCCAAGGCAAGACAAGACAAAAACCACCAAAGAATCCATAAAACATGTTGTCAATCCAACATATCTTGAAGTTGGTATCATTCAAATGAAAGATGTAAAAGATGGTGGTATACTGATGAAATGTAATACTAAACAGGAGATTAGCAAACTAAAAACCATGGTAGCAAATACAATATAAAAACGCCGAAAAATAAATATCCAAATATAAAGATATTAGACATAGAAGAAAATATCAGTAAGGAAGTCATAAAGGCATATTTACTTAAGCAGAATAAATTCATTTTACATGAGAATGCTGTTCTACAAGTAAAGGTTGTGAAAAAAATTAAGACGAATTATATGGCTATCGTAGAATGCGATCCAAAAACATTTTGGTCCATTATGGAATCGAGACGAAAATTGTGCATAGCTTTCTCAGTCTGTCGAGTTTTTGAGTATATATCGGTGTATCGGTGTTTTAAGTGTGGGGAATATGGTCATAGTTCAAATGAATGTGATAAAAAAGAAGCATGCATCAGGTGCGGAGGAAACAATCACGTGGCAAGAGAATGTACAAGTTCTAACTTTAAATGTATGAACTGTAAGAAGGCAAACAATACACAAAGTGTGAGATATGATGTGAAGCACTCTACTTTTGATCTGAATTGCTCTGTTTACAAGCGTAGAATGGAAATAGAAAGGGAAAAAATAGTTATTCTATTGCTGAATAGCAATTAGCTGAAGAGCGGGGTAAACATGATCGATGTGCTATTGTGCTCTTAAGTCAAAATGTACAAAGTTTGAGAAACAAAATCACTTTGAATATATAATAAAATCAAGGAAGATCGATGTCGTCTGCATAACGGAACACTGGTTAACAGAGAGTGAAATAAACTCGTACAAAATGAATAATTATCAAATGGGTACTGCTTATTATAGAGATCCAAATACTAATTTTAAGACATTTTCGATTTGAGACATTTTCACATTGTTTGGAGTATTACATTGATATATGTTTTCTTTCAATTGTTTTCGGTCAATTTAAACCGTGGTTGACAAGAGGTATCAGAATATCATCTATCACTATTAAAAGAATTATATTGAACGAAATTATTAACCGGAGCCAAACAAGATGCTACATATTATAGGGTGTGCAAAAGAATTTATAGAAAGGTTATAAGAAGGGCTAAACTGCTTTACAATGTGAAGCAATATATTGAATCGGACAACAAGTCAAAAACTGCTTGGAAAATAATAAACAATAACATTCAAAAAAACCGCAATGCAAGAACTAACGTAAGCGCCATAAGGGATGAAGATAGAATTACTTTGAAAGACAAGTATGAAATTGATAGTTGTTTTAATAAATTCTTTGTTAATCTTTCCAAGAACGTGTTGGTGAGTTCAATGGCTACTACTAGGGTTAGACAAGTGACTCCAACTCAAAACTCTATGATATTATGGCCAGTTAACTAATATGACATAATTAAAACAGTAAAGAAACTAAAAAATACAAATTCTGTGGGGCTAGATAATATTCCTTCAGTTCTACTGAAGAAGTCTATCAACTCATTAATAATACCGTTAACATCTAATGAATTAGTCCCTGGAAACTAGTATTTTTCCGAGGGCATTAAAAACATCAAAAGTAATTCCTGTCTTCAAGAGAGGTGACCGGCTCTCCCTCTCCAACTATAGACCAATAGCTATTCTACCCACGTTATCTAAACTGTTGGAGCTTATAGTGTATGAGCAGATCATGTCCTTTCTTATGCGCTTTAATATATTGAAATCATCACAGCACGGGTTTCGAAGTGGTCGATCTACACATTCAGTAATCTGTGAATTTTTAAACAAGATATATGAAAACATAAACGATAATTACAAATGTGTTGGTCTGTTTATGGATCTCGATATGGTGGATCACGCAATACTGCTGGACAAACGTCATTACTATGGCTTGAGGGGTCGGGTGAGAGAGTGGTTGCAATCTTACTTGCTTGACCGACACCAAGTTGTACAGATTGATAAAGCAACATCTGAAAGATTAAGGATTATTTCTGGAGCACCCCAAGGGTCTGTTTTTGGGTCCACTATTATTTTTAATTTTTGTTAATGATCTGCCAGATGTTTGCAGTAGCGGAAATATGGTAATGTTTGCTGTTGATGATAGCAGCTATTTAACAGGAAATAAAATCAAGCAGTGATCCATTGAAACAGGAAATGGTCAATAAATTTTATAGTTGGTTTACGAATAATAAGTTATCCCTTAACGTGGACAAAACCAGTTTTATTGCTTTTACTCCTCGAACACACACTATAACGAAGTCATATTTACTAAAAATTAACGGTAAGTCTATACAGCAAACATCCTGTACTAGCTTTCTGGGTGTTCATCTCGATAACAGACTTTGCTGGGATGAACACATAGCTGAACTATGCAAGAAATTAGCTGCTGTCTCATGTGCTGTTTATAGGTTGAAACGGATTGGTACCACGGATATTGTGCATTCATATTACTATGCAGAGTTTTACAGTCGTGCTAGGTATGGTTTGATATTTTGGGGAGGGTCGCCTCATCTGATGCGTGTTTTCAAAATACAAAAAAAGATAATTCGAATAATGGGTGGGGTGTCACTACTGGCAACATGTCGACCAATTTTTAAACAATGCAGGATTTTAACTTTACCATCACTGTATATTATGGAGATTATCATCTTTGTTAGGCGAAATTTTGTACTACATTTTGTAATATATTCATGTAAGATAGTTGAACATACTGTTTACTGTAGGGGTATGAAGCTGTGTAATAAGTTACCACAACGATTTAAGCATGTTCAGAATGACAACGAATTAAAAAAAAATAGTCCCCGAATTTTTGTCAAGTCAAAGTTTCTATAGTTTAGAAGAATTTATGTCGTATCAATAATTAGATTCAATGTTTCATGTATTGTTTCTGAAGTCGTGTCACTGAATATTCTGTCAATTCTGTCAATCCGACTTAATTATGGATATTTGTATTGTTGTGGGGATTGAATAAATACATTATTACATTATTAAATTATTAAAATACATAGCTTATCAAGAATAAAATATTTATATGTAGGTTTAAATGTTATATATTCTTTGTATGCAGAACTATGGCAATGTGCATGCTCTTGTTTTAACTTGATCCATGCATATTTATGCATATTTATTGTCTTGAGGATTCAATAAATTATTATTATTATTATTATATTGTGGATTTTTATGACGATTTTGTTGGTTCTAACGGTTTTATGGCTTTATGAATTTCAACATCTTCAGTGGATATACATTAAAATTTAGATATCCACATGCGCATAAGAGAAAACTAAATGACAGAATACATTAAAGTGGGATCTAACCCTTTTTTAATAACAACTCGAGAATTCAATGTGTTACATGTCACAACTTGTTTGCTTTACTCGATCGTCACAAACAAGGAACTAACTGTTCGAAATGCATTCGTACGTTAAGCCGATCTAATTCCAACAGTATAATCTAACTTGCAATGTTGCTTAACTTTGAAACTAAGTAAGAAACTAAATATGAAGAATTTTTTTATGTAAGATAGAGACACACAATATAAATTTTATAATTTTTTTAATTAAAATTATCGTCTGGTGGGAGAAAACCGCCGACAAAATATACAGTATTCTATTTGCGCTATTAAAATTCCATATTCAACACGTTCTAATTAAAACGGGTAAACTTCTTATCCATCAGAAACGCTTGCAGAGCAATTAATTCTGGAAAAACATTTAAATTTCAAATGGATACGAAAAATAATTTATTAAACTGGAAAAACGGCAGAATTAACAATGCCAATTATGACAAAAATAAACAACGAAAAATCGGACGTGCTTTCAACAGATTTCTTGTTTTTGATAATTCATTTACAAGAGGGGGAAAATATTATTAAAAGTCTGTTTTAACATAATAAATCAATCCCCGAAAGCAGGTTGGTATAAACATTGATTTCTTTTATATCTTGATATACTGAGTGTTAAGCATGAGTTTTTTTCTCAGATTTTTAACTTTCAAAGCAAATTTAGGGAAAAACAAGTTCAGAAATTTGCAGTATAACAAATTAGTATCAAAGAGATTTACCACTAAACACCAAATCACTTTTTTTAAAGTTCTCCGCCAACGTTTCGCTAACCAGGTTAGCATCATCAGAAGATAATTTCATCTAATTCTAAAACTAAAGTATGTTCTATTTATATGATAACCCTAATTATTAACCTGCTACCACGGAAGCGTAAAAAAGAAAAAAAATGAACCGTAAAATATACTGAAATCAAAAAACACATCTCATAGTTATTGATCCCCAAAATGCGTACGATGCAGTGCCTGTAAAGGAATTATGGAAATTATTAAAGGAATCTACCATTATCTATATACCAATAAAAGAACTGATGTTAATAAAAACCTACACGACAGCTTAACATTAAGAATGAACATTGGCAATAACTTACCAGAAAGAAATCTCGTAAATAAAGGCTTACGCCAAAGATACTGTATGTCGGCCACACTAAATTATACGTAGCTTAAACGCTGAATGAATGGAAAAGAAAATGACACGGTATAGGTATCCAACTTGAAAGAACACGATTATACACGTTACAATTTGCCCATGAGCAAATTGAGAAGTGGGGTTCCAGTATAATGGAACTGAAGACATATAAAACTAAATCCATCGTCATAGGAACAGAAACGTCTACCATTTATCTACAAAACGGATGAAATAAACTCCTGCGGTGACTATCTCTATACTTTGTGTTTTGAGTGGTATACGTTCCCTCACTTCAGTAATCTAACAATTCTTATTTCAACTTTAACTGAACCCAGGACTAAACGTACATTTTGAAAATAAATAAAAATCAATGACCATAAAGTCGAAACTCTAAATATAACCTATGGTTATATATATTCTGCCGCCGAAGTTTCGATTTTATATAGCAGCATCCTCCATAATTTAAATTGGATATAACTTTATTTTACGTCTTTCCTAAAGTATGGCATAGCAACGAGAAAGTCGTTAAAAGTTTCGGTATTGTTTTATTACTGATAATAATAAACGACCATTAAATGGTTAGATTGAAAATGGATAATTAAATATAAAATATCCATAAATCTAGAAATTGTACAATTCAGCCAGCATGAAACATAATAATTGATTTGCCGTAAAACGCTGGATATAATAGATTTTATATTGTTATCCCTTTGTGAAACACGACTTTCCAAATAACGAGATACGTTTTAACGGGTTTCAATAAGACCATGTACTGAGGAACAAAAAATCTAATTCCCAGTATACATATTTGAGTAAAAATGAAAAAAATATAATATTTTATTAATGTATAATACTAATGGTAAGTATTAAATATTGTTATCTGTCAATACAGAGAGTTTTCCAGTGATCTCTTTCTTTCTGTACCCTTCTGGATCAATTAAATGTCGACTCCTATCTCGAACATCAAGAGATTTCCGAAATCGAATGAATTGGTGTATTTCTTGCAGAGCGTTAAACATTTTGAACGAACCATGATGGATTTACATTTACTTCCATAGAAGAAATAGAAGTTAATTAAATTTGTACGTTGAAGAAAGATAAACAGGCTCTATTTACAAAATGTACAATGTGTCCTAACTTTTTGTCCTATCGTATTATTAATATTTGAAAACACTTCATTTCAGGTATTAATCTATATTGTAAACAAACTGAAAGATGCTGTTTTTGTTTAGCAAATCCAGTATATATAATATGCAAGAAGAGATCAAGAATAATGTAAATATATATAATAGGTGTTTTGGTTAATAATGTCCATTTTGGATGGCGTTACTAATACATTTGTTCGTATAGATTAGTGACGTCTAGGCGTTTTTGAAGGTAATCATACGCCATCAAAAGTCCGTTATTAATTGACATTGTACAAGAAACATAGTTTCTCATAGCTTTGAATATGTCGAATTATGTATCAGAAAAAGACGCCTTGCGGGGAAGTTTAATAACCTTCTTTAATTTAAAGAAAACTGCTGCTGAAAGTTGTCGATTGTTGGTTAAAGCTTACGGTGAACATGCTCCAACTAGAAAAACTTGTAAACGATGGTTTAAACGCTTTAAAATTAATGATTTTGATATAAAAGACAATGAGCGTCCAGGACAACCAAAAAATTTTGAACATGCAGATTTGCGAGCATTAGCAGAATGATGAAAAATGGATATACTCCGACAACCTGAAGCACAAAGAATCATGGATAGACTCAGGCCAACTTTCAACATGACAACAAGTGCGCAATATACATGGAAACACGGTTTTGCTGTGTATTTGGTGGTATAGTAGGGGAGCTGTGTATTACGAACTGTTGAAACCTGGTGAAACGATTACTGGCGATCAATACAACAATTGATAAAATTGAACCTAGCTTTGAAGAAAAAAACGACCATAATATGCCCAAGGATACGATAAATAAATATAGTAATTTTCCAACATGCAAATGTTGTAAAATCTGTAAAAAACTATTTGGAAAACGTTAAATGGGACGTCCCACTTCACTTGTCGTATTCACCGAACTTAACCCCTTCGAACTACCACTTAATCCGATCAATGCAAGAGTTTGTTGCATCGATCGATTGAAAATTTGGCTTGATGAATGGTTGGCTTTTCTGACAAAAAGATGATAACTAACGATGGCGTGTATATACATATATATATATATATATATATATATATATATATATATATATATATATATATATATATATATATATATATATATATAATTAGTACAATAACTGTTAATATAAATATACCACAAAAAAGAAAAAACATAATATCGAACTTAGTTTTCAAAAAATACTGTAAACATAACATTTAACGAAAATTTAGAAAGAAGAACATAAAAATCGAGTCATAAATTAGAGCCAACCAAGAAACAAGCCCAATACATACTATTTAATACTTAACAAAAGTACTAAATAACACATACACATTTTATAACATTTAATATTTAGTTTTATGACCTTGCCGTGTTTTATTATTTCGGAGCATCTATTGGGTATAGAGTTTACAAGTCGTTGACACATTTCTCATGGTATTGCTTCCCATTCTTTTTTAATGACCTCCCAAACATCAAGCTTGTTTCTCGTATTATATCTACCCACGCCATTCTTGAGGTAAATCCACAAGTTCTCAATGGGATGGAGATCCGGCGATGGGGAAGGCCACAGCAGTAAATCCACTTCATTTCTGCTAATAAATTGTTTTGTTTTCCTAGCAATATATTTCGGATCATTATCGTATTGATATTTCCGTCTCAGCCTCATATTTTCTTCTGCAAAAGGCAGCATTACTCCCAGAAGAATGCGATTATACTCATTTTGGTTCATGTTTTTTTTAATCCAGTAAATTGGTTTTATACCATACCATGAAAAAGCTGGGAAGATATATATTACCGCCTCTATTCTTTACAGTTTTAATAGTGTGTTTGGTTGGATGATCTTTTAACTTATCACCTACCATCAGAACCTATTAAATTTATTTTTGTTTCATCATTCTATAAAATATTGCGCCATTTCTTGTTTCACTATTCAACAACAACTTTAAACATTGTTTTACATTCTGGGTGGATAACAAAGGGCCTTTTCTGGCTGCTCTACCGTGTAAGTTACTTGCCTGAAGCCTTCTTCGAATTGTTCTTGAACTTATTTCTAACCCCAGTTCGCTTTTAATTTCGGTAGACGATTTAAACGGATCGTTTTTTGAAATTCGGACAATCTACCTCTCAGTATGAGATGCCGTTTTTCTTATAGTTTGGCGGTTTTCGTGAACTGGTTGTTTTCTTAGGGCATTTTCCACCATTTTTTTTGAACGACCGATGATTTTTGCAATTTCCTTTAGTGACTTTGTTAAAATCTGCACTCTTTCATCAGCTGTACAATGAACGCTACGACCTATTTCTAACAAAATTGTTATTCGGCCAAGTTTGTTTTTATTTATTTAATTATATATATATATATATATATATATATATATATATATATATATATATATATATATATATAGGTTTGAAAGGCCGACTCATCGGAGTACCGATGAAGAATAGAAAACGTAGCTCAAAGGCGGGTTGAGGTCATCGAAAACAACTTCTTATGTTTCGAGGAATAATGTTAATATGTACATTTTTAAACAGTGAATAACTAAGTACTTCAAAAACGCAAATATTTTTGTTACCCCCTTACTCATTAAGATGTGAATGAATTGAAACGGCACAAAAAAATGCCAGCCAGCCAACATTCATATAATAAGAGGAGACCTCTAACTCCAACTACTTTAACGTTTAACGTATAGATGTCAGTAAACATGTATCTAAAGTTTATATATCTAAAATCTCACGATACATGGTCACGCAATAGATGACACGTGAAAATCAAAGTATTGCCTCCTTAGTTAGTAATAAAAATTACCCACAAAAATTTAGAGATTTATTAAAGTTAAACTACTCTCTTGGCGAATATATTTAAGGAGAGGTTTAAAATAATAATCTTCAAACAATTCCATAACATAATTAGCGACAGTAGATAAAGCCACAATAACATGGAAACACGACTAAATAATTTGACAAAAGGGCGGTCACTTGTAAAGCAGCAACAGGCGGGCGGGTATTGGAGTGAGATTATTTTCAAAACATAAATGGCAAATACTCAACAGCAGAATGAAATGAAAAGTATTTAAGTACATATACAGGATGATTCAGGAGGAAATGCCAATATTCAGCTACATATTCAGGAACCGAAAATGAACATAAAAATTTCTATAAACATGGGTCCTACTCTCAACTGTTACGGGATACAGAATTAAACAAAAATTAAAATGTTTAAGATTTTTTATTATTACTTCTATAATAAATAGTTAGGCTACGCTTTGTAGTTTTTAAAAATACCACCATTCACTTCCAAACACTTGTCAGCTCTGTTATGAACAGCTCGGGTTGCTCTGTGAATGGATTCGGGTGTGTTCCTTATAACTGCTACTGCATTTACTATCGGGTCGAGTAATTCATCTCTAGTGTTTACTTTAGTTACATATACTAAGCATTTAGCCCACCCCCCAAAGACAATAATCCAGAGGACTAAGGTCTGGTGATCTAGCTGGCCAATTGTCCAATACACCGGTTTGGGAAGCTGTAGTGTACAGGGGATCCATCATACTGTAAGTATATGTTTTGTTATACTTATTTTCTATCAGATTTAGCAAATAATTCTGTAGAAAATGCAGTTTTCTAATTGTCAAATATTCTAATGCGAGTATTCTAATTGTCAATGTAAGTATTATTGACATACACAAAAACTATATATCTTTTCATAGTTTATTGAAATTAATATAATTTATTTTTATATTCGTTTTGAAAACGGGAGGAGAATACTTCCTGAAACGTTAACGTTAAAAGTTTATATATTTTTCTAGAATATTTTAAATTTTTAAAATTTTATTCGTTAGGCAAATTTATTACCAAAAACAATCACTGAGAAATTTGTCTCCGTTTGGTTTTTTGTTTTTACCCATTGATTGTTTATTTATATAAGAAGAGATATTCTTGATATTTTTTGAGTTTTAGATCGTGGCGAAAAATCCAAATAAAGAAAAAATATATGAACATGCCACAATCATTCAGACATTACTAAGAAATTTTACATTTTGTTGAAGAGTATTCTGCTAAAAGTAATCAAAGTGTTGCGCGATAAGTTGGTTTTTCCCATTGGATTGTACTTAGAATACTAAAAGAGCAATCCTTCCCCTCTCGTAAGTCCACCCTTATCATGAGCAAAAAATACGAGCACTCTTATCCGCTGATTTTTCACCCAGGCCAAAATATTTTGAATGGTTTATTGTTAAATCCACATTTTTTGTTCAATATCTTATCAACTAATGAGGCTTCTTTCAATAGGAATGGGATGGTGAATATTTTAAAAAGTTAATTTAATAAAACAATTAATCATGTGTTCCTTAATGTGACGTGAGTCGTTTAAAACGTGTTATGATGTGAAAAATTACTGGTAGTTATTTCAAACACATAGTTATTTCAAACTTTGACATTAAATGACAATAATGTGTAAGTTTTCCTTTTTTTGTGACAAAACAAAGCAACTTTATTCATAACATATGGAATAAATTATTATAAAAATATTATATTTTATTTTGAAATAATACCTTAACAGCCCAATGTAACATAAACTAAATTCGAATAGATCGAAATAAATAAGACGAACATGGACGTTGCCGTTGTTAAGAAAATTAATTTTGATTAAAGAAATTGTTTTCCGCGGAAATGCGCACATTTTGGATACATGTTATATGGAAACTTTTTCTTTAAAAAACAGTATAGAATCGTTGGATAAATTTACGAAAGTAATTTACCTTTCACCCTGTATAGCTTAATACAGAAATAAATAAGAACTTCTTGTGGAAATACCCTTTATTATTCCAAATAAATTATGACAACAATGGATAATTTATTTATAATTGCTGTACAGGGTGGCAAAACAGAAGTTAAAATAACTTTATTTGTATTTCAAAATGAAATAAAAGCTCAGAAATTTTGAAAATGGAGCAGTATTAACTTGCTCATTGAACAACATTGTTACAATTTGCTTTGAAAATGGAACAAGCAGTACTTCAAATCAGCGTTAATTTCGACGATTGTTTAATGTTAGGGATAGATATTTCAAACGCAAAATAGTCAAATTTGTAGTAAACATTTGGAAAGGAGACTAGGTCTGTGGGTGACACTAGAAGAAGAGCTACTCGAGAAGCTATAAGAACATTAATATTGTGCCACTCGAGCCCGACATCTTGGTGAGGTCGACCGCAAATAAAACAACGTTTCCTACAATTTATTTTACAATGCATTCATGCAAAATTCAACTGATCAAAGAGCCTAACATTCATTATTTCCCTCTACGATTAGATTGAATTGGATACCTATTTTTAAGTAATGTTCTTATGTAAAGAAAAAATCACTGGGTAAAAACAAAAAACCAAACGGAGACAAATTTCTCAGTGACTCTTTTTTTTGTTTATAATAAATTTGCCTAACGAAAAAAATTTTAAAGATATAAAAATGTTATAAAGAAAATTTCAAACTTTTAACGTTAACGTTTCGGAGGGTCCTCTCCCTCCGTTTTCAAAACTAAACTAAAAAATAAATTATATTATCTTGTAATATATAAAGTAACGAGTGAAAGTAAATATATTTTTTTTGTGTATGTCGACGATACTTACATTGACAACAATAGATTTTCATGACAGTGACATATTACCAAAAAAAATATATATATAGATAATGTTTACTGTGTGATTGTTTATTGTACTGATTGTGTATTCAAATATTTAAATATGTTTAATTGTATTCTTTAGAATCGGGAACCATATTGAATTTAAATCTACCGAAGGCATAGCAATACAGTTATTTTTATTTAAATTAATTATAGCGGTTTCTTTTAATCTTCTGTATTTTGTTATCGATTCTTTTAATACCGTTTTGAAATTATTCCAAATGATTTAAGGACCCGATTCCCACGCGTAATACTTATTTATGCGGCACAGTGTATATACTGAATTCTCTTAATAATTATTCTGATTTATTTTCTATTTAATGGGTTTTCTCTCCAATTTAAAATGCTGAGGTTTTCTACAACGTTGTCGTACCATCATCCCATTTGTCATTCTATATCTGATTGTTTACTCTTGTATCAATCACCTTGTTCTTTGGATTCTGATGATTGTACTTATTTTTGGTTCGTCCAACAACCCATACTTTCACCAAATTCCCGTCGGATGACATATGTATGCAATATTAGATTTCTTTGGACAGCGTCCAATGAGACAACACTATCTGAGTGTCACATACACCGAACTGCTGGCTTCCACAATATCATGTGGAACACAAAACAACCTGTGTCTATGCCTAAATGAACATTTTGTTAGGTGCTTGACTAGGGATGAGCCCCACCCCCTTCAATTGGAGGGCACATGTTTTGCTTCTTGATGTTCAGGCTCGTCAGGGTACCGAAATATGCTCTCCCATATAGGTCTCCCTAGTCTTGACGAGAGCATATGTCGATATCCTGACGAGCCTGAACTTCAAGAAGCGAAACACCTGCCCTCCAATTGAAGAGATGGATGGGGCTTCTTTTCTACTCTGCTTCCGTTGAATCAATCTCTCTTTCATATATCAATTATTTCTGAATCCATACAACTGCCACATATACTTTCACTTTTCGTGAGAAAATATTCACATATTTTGCTTTCATCATTATTTCCCAATTCTTATTTTTCTTACGATCTTCCAGTTATTTTGCTAAAGCTAAACAAATTACAATGGTTATTCCTTATTGAAAATATTGCTTCCCAAAAAGTAGATAACATTCAGTAGAAGTACTAAACAGTCTCGAAGACAGATAAAATAGGACATTGAAATTGTAAGGTCTTCCAAAAATATTTCAATCTTTCAGAGAATAACAATGTGTTCTATATATCATCAAAAATTGCCAACTGTTTTTGAACGTTTACGGTATCATAAAAGGAGAGGGTTCTTCTACAAGTAAATGTTCGATCACATGTTAGAAGACACGTAGAAGAAATATTATAGAAAGTCGAATGGGAAAGTTTTTAACAACCAGCAAATTCGTCAGACTTGGTGTCATGGAATTACTAACTTTTTCCGTTCAATGCATCATGTTCGTATTACAACATATTTCTCTAATATTGAAAATATTAGAAAATAGATCGATGAACGGTTTGTGATTAAAAATAACGGCATTCTTTTTCCTTTTTCCAAATCCAAAAATTGCTAGATTTAATGAAAAAAATACTGTAGAAATCAATGTAAACTGTATTGATTAATATATCTGGCCATTTTCTAGCAGAAATAAATTTATCTTTCGATCTAAAAACTGAAGAAATTAAGTTTAGCACCTAATATAATGTTGATACTCAGTTTTAAAGCACCTATATCAATATTCAATATAACGATGTTGCTAATAGCTCATTTTATATATTATCAGACATTACATCGATAATTTGTACCGACAAAATTGCCCCATTCCTGAAACATATCCAGGAATATTCTTAACAACTTTAATTATTTCTCTACTGAACAGTGAAAGCTCCGGAAATGTTCGCCACTTTTACCATTATTTCATGGTACATTCCCGTCTTCAATATCCCATTATTCTCTCTGAAACAATACAGCAACAAATTGTTCAATTACGTGTATGCTACGGTCAGTTCATGTTGTATTTCATTTTAATTGCTTCTACACATTACGAGAAAATATTTTGTTTTTAAGAATATAAAGATCTTATCGGATTTATCGCTCTGTTGTATGTAATATACGAACAAAACAACATTGTAAAAATGGTTATTTAAAATTACCTGATAAGCAAGACTAGATTTTACGAAGCTGATCTTTTTTGAAAACCTTAAACTTTTTTTTACCATTCTTACAGTACACAGTATGTCGGAAAAATACAATTATACAAAAAATTTAAAAAAAAACTAATTAGTTTGACAAAATTATTTCTATTTGTTCAAAATACATCCCATTCGCTTCCATAAACCACTGGGTACCTTGAACTAATGCTAACATATATTTTTTTATGTTGTTTTCGGAATCGCCTCAAATCGGTCATCACTGCTTCTTGGACTTGTATAATACTGGGAACAACATTGGGTTTCGAGAATAAGAATAATCACATAAAGATAAATAGGGCGAATACGGAGGATGTTGAAGCACACAGACTTGTTTTTCTCGCCAAAAAATCACGAACAGCGAGGCTCCTGTGAGATGGTGCATTAACGTGCAACAAAAACTAACGTCCCGGTGCCCGATATTCCGTCCTCACTCGAACGATTCTCTTCCAGAACTCATCGCGATTTTTATTTGTTGGTCGGTCTGGCTTTCGCTCGTCTTCCAAAGTATCATAACCATCCCGGAATAGCTTATAGCACTCGAACACACGTGTACGGGATAAGTAATCATCACCATAAACTTTTTTCATCAATTCAAATGTTTCTGTAAAAGTTTTGCCAAGCTTGAAACAAAACTTAATATTGGCTCTTTGTTCCATCGTGTTTTTGTGATAGGGGCAAAAGGTACCGTCAGTGAAAGTGCTATAACTTGACAATCCGTTGATCGATTCTAATAATGGTGGTCTCGTTTTATACACGAGATATACAGCTTTCAGATTATGTATTGTTTCAATAGATAACGGTAGTAGTTTTCTTTAACTTTAAAAAGTTCCGTTATTTTTCCGATATACTGTGTATTTACTCTATGGACGTTGTATGATTGTAAACCTAGTGAGGTAAAGGGAATCAAATTCACTGAAGACAATACAATTATTAATCTGTATTTGAGGTAAACAAAGGATTGCATATGATTGACCCTTTGTCTTTATTTAGATTACTTTTGCCCTTGGTTATTTTGATACTTTCGAACGCATCTAATAATCCTCTATCTTTAATATCTCTAATAAATAATTTTAAGGTGCCTAAAACCTACACTGTGGTTAGTTTAATAAATGTGTTAATATAAATAAAAAAATATACATAAATGAAAATCCGAAGTGGCTAAGTCTGGAGAATGTACCGGGTGCGAAAATACTCCCAGCCCAAATCGGTATTCGTTTTTAATATATATATATATATATATATATATATATATATATATATATATATATATATATATATATATATATATAAGGCATTCTTCCAAGATCCAAAGACAAAATTCCCTTAGAAGACCAAGGCGTGTATGAAATTCCGTGTCAGGACTGTAACCTGTCATACATAGGTCAAACAAATAGAAAAATAAGCGCCAGAAGGGACGAGCATATTAACGCCGTCAAGCGGAAAACTACCACTTCCTCTCTAGCCCGCATGTGCTCAACACCGGACACAAAATAAATTTTGGGAAAACAAAAACCTTAGCGAGAAATGAAAATTTCTCCGCCAGGATTATTAAAGAGGCGATAGAAATAGAAAAAAGGGCCAACAACCTAAACAGCCGAGATGATTCCCAAAGATTACCACATGCTTGGAAACACATTTTATCGGACTATCGGAGTAGGAACAGCAGAGAGCCCGAGACAGCGAGATCGTTCTCCATCCATGCAAGCAGTGCCACTGACAACGGTGTAGTGCGCCGCCAGCACACAAAACCCGACGCGCACCGACCAACCAGCAGCATTTGTCGTCGAGTAAATGCTTTGAAAATTATGGATGAGATTAAATATTTATATATATATATATATATATATATATATATATATATATATATATATATATATATATATATATATATAGTGGAGCAAAGCGTGAAAGATCCTCAAGTGGTTTATTCGACAACGTGGAGCACAATTGGGAATTTCTTCACGCAGTTTACGCCAAATTTTGAGAACTGACTTGTACAGGTTTCCCTCTTAGACTCAAATTATTCAAGACCTGTTACCTACGGACAAGAATTCGCAATTAGAATACTGTAATACAGTCGTGTCTCCTGATTTGAGGAATTATTTTTTATTTCGGTTTTAAAGGAAAAGGTTTACATAAATAAGCACCAAACCATGCAACACGATGCAACACTGCACAACTGAAATTGCTGCACTACTACCAGATATGTTGACAGAATTTATGGAAAATGTGTTAAAAACGCTTGATTGATATAATTTTCAAAAATTAATTAACTCAACACTTAAAGTCGAAATAGACATATGAAATAAAAAAAATCTGCCTGGTTTCATTTAAAATTTATAAAAAACACAGGTAACAAAAAAAACAAATAATAAAAACAACAAATGTAAACTTTCTTGAAGTAACATTGATGAAAATAGGCGTTTATGAAGTATTAACATATGTATAACATATGTAGTGTTACATGTTACATAACATGTTACATGTTACATATGAAGTATAACATATGTAACATGTAAAACGTGTTAAATCTATACAAAGACATTACTGAGGATTATCTGAATAAAAAAATGTATTACATGAGATGTTATACACCGACAAAAACTTTCACTTTTTAATTTTGTGCTCTGTAGCATCATCTCTTTTTAAAAACCAGCAGTAGTCGCCCAACATAGATGGGTTCCAGCGTCCATGGTATCTAGTTTCCATCGTCCTGATGTCCTAGTGAAATCTTTTTCCTCGATCGTCGCTCATTCTACCCAAATATTCCGGAAATAAATCCAAATAGGAGTGTAAAAAAATGCATTTTTAAGGATATGCGACACCCACTAGGGTTTTTATCGGCTTTCAAGAGTTCATCTATGAGGTTTTTATAGTTTTAGTTTAGTTTATAGTAGAGAGGCGGAAGAAGCACCTTGTTTGAGTTAACAAGGGGGCGTATTTTATGTTTGAAGTACCAGATTCAAAAGAAGTTCTATGAGGTCAATCTTTCTTACTGTATGTTCTTTTGTTGCCGTACTGTCCCATAGACACATAAAACAGCAATACTTTGTCCTAGCCCTTGATGTCCCTTGAAATCCTATCAATATACCTATCACTTTTAAGTTCCCACAAATAGCCCACACGCCCTTGATGTCCCTTGAAGTCCTATCAATATACCTATCACTTTTAAGTTCCCACAAATAGCCCACTGATACTGTTCATATTTAACGCGATTTGGTGTCATTGCTAAGTTGTCATAAATTTCTTTCATTGTAACCGAATGGACTAACGAAATTGATAGGTTTTGTTTCCATTATGAAGCAGAACTGTTTTTAGGCTGTATTTCGACAAATCTATGAAAATACGCCACTCGGAAGGTACATGTTCCATATTAAGCTCATTCATTAAACCATCAATATCACAACAGACACACAGCAATCCTTCCATTTTATAAAAACTTAAAAATATCACATTCCATTTTCGGTAAAATGAAACACTTGCATTTTTATCGAACAGGTTCCACTGTTGAAGTCTGGAACCAAGAAGTTCCAATTTTTGTTTCAACAATCCCAGGGTAAAATACTAATACTAAATTATTGATTAATTTATCCGTTACTTTGTGATTGTGATTGTGATGTGATCCATTTTTTATTTTATATCTAATATTCTATCCAATATTCCTTTTATACTAATACTAGTTATTAAGTGAGGTTTACTGGTAATTGTTAAACACATTGCGTCACAAATAGTGTTCTCAGCCAATAAACATGTTGTCCAGGTTTAAAGGCGCAATCGGTACCGGTAGTTTTTGGGTATGAGAAACTGGCCTAAATGCAGAAGACAAATTTGGATACTGAATTTTGCCCCTTTACTTTTTTGAAATCGTTTATAAACCCAACTTTTATCTTGAACTCCAATTTGGCACTTAAAATATAAAAGATAGGCTTTTTTTACGTCCTCGAATATAGATCTAGCTTGTGACTTTAAAATAAATCGCCCGCATATATAACAAAACTTATCCGCTGGGTTTTTGCAAAATTGATGACTAAAACTGGCTATTTTATATAAAATCGACTGAAACACTTAACTGTACTGTAAACGAGATAGAAACAAACTAAACTATAGAAAACAATAAAAAACCCCTCAACGGTCTTATGGTCTTATTACATTGTCCAGTCCAGAGTCAGGTACAAATAATTTCAATTATCCGATGATATAAAGGAGAAGCAGATACTTGAAAATGGGGCTTGCTAGACCATTTCTGTGAAAAGGTGTTTTAATAACTACCTAAATAAAACGCAAAAACAGCATTCTCATCAATATTATAAAAATCATGTCGACCTGTATAATTAAAATGGTAACACGATACTCGCCCTACTCGTTACGAACTAGCTGAAGCTGATAAGGGTCAGCAGTAACCGTATAAGGGTCAGCAGATCGTTATAGCCGGTTTAATGAGTGTCATATATTTTTATAACAGTAACTTCAAAAGCTTGGATCATAAACATCATGATTCAATTCAGTTATCTAGATGTCGAAAGTGTATGAGGGAGGTAACTTCGGAAATTAAGTTTCTATTCATTTTTTCATTAATAAATGTTAGACGTAGTCAGAAAAGGTTGATAATTAAGTTGAGAGACTAATAAATCATATTTAAAAAAATTCTAAAAACTAAACGAACGAACTTTAATGCCAAAGCAATATATGTTCATTGAAAAGTAGACTAAATTCCCATGAGGATTCCATCGGGATGTAACAGAAAAAAAAACATCGCAAAACAACTTTTACAAACAAAATCGACTATTACGCCAGCTTAATTAATCAAAAAATTCCGTGAGAGAGATCTCTCGAAAGATTTGGTTTAAATTTTTTATTGCCGGGACAGTAAGATTTTGTAATTTCAGTTTTTCGAGTGGAAAAGAGTGAAAAAAGCTTTGAACTTTTCGAAAGCTTTCGCAATAAATTTACAATGCAATTAATTAGTGCGAAGTTTGGCATAATATCTTGTTTGAAATTAATGGAAAACGGTTAATTAGATCAGAAAAATGACTACAATGATACGACATATAATTATTTTAATGTGAATATCAGTTATTGCAAATGCAATGTAAAGGTTTCCCAATAAGAGCCTTATGATTTGAATTTGAAATAAAACACAAAAAATTCAGCCGAAAATGGTGCTCATTGTTTTTATTAGATGGAATATTTTATGCCATTTATGATTTAAATAAAATATCGTTCAAGTGACCACCTCGACTCTTCTCGCACTGGTTGATCCGATTGGTCTATTTTTTGATGACTCGGTGCAGCATATCGGGTGATATGACGACTATGGCTTCTTTAATATCGGCTTCAATTTCATCAAGAATCTCGGGTTTGTTGGTGTAAACCTGTAAATTAACATAGCCTCAAAGAAAATAGTCTAAAGGAGTTACATCACAAGATCTTGGCGGCCAGTTGCAAAGGCCAATCCGTGAAATTACCGATTCTCTGAATGGATTGTTCAATAAGTCCATACTAATGCGTGTTGTGTGTCAAGTTGTGCCCACCATCTTGTTGAAAAAAGAGTTTGTCCGCATCAATTTCATCAATTTTTGGCGGAAAGATAAAATCGGATAACATGGCACAATAGCGTTCGTCTTAAGTTAATAAAAAATATATACATAAATGAAAATCCAAAGTCTGGAGAATGTACTGAGTGCGATAAATACTCCCAGCCCAACTCGATATTCGTTTTTAAAGTCCTTTTTGATATACATTATCTTAAATAGTATATAATAGTATATATATATTAGGATAGGTACATGAAATGTTAAAGGTACATTTACGGAAGGAGCCCTGAAACACCTCACTGGGGAGATGAAAAAGTACAGAGTAGATATTCTGGCACTACAGGAGACTAAACAAAGGAATATAATTATTGCAGAAGTGGAAGACTACATATTTTTTAATAGCGGAACTGATTAGAGTATATTGGAAGTAGGTTCATACTTAATGACAGGTTCAAAAACGAAGTTATCGAGTTCGAAGGGATTTCAGATAGAATGTGCAGGATAAGAATCAGAGACCAATTCAGAAAGATGCATATAATAAATGCGCATGCACCATCCGAAGAAAAACACTCGGACATTAAAATACAGTTCTACGAAGATTTAGATAGAATAATGGAAAAGGTTCCGAAGTTTGATATAAAATATGTAGTAAGTGACATGAATGCCAAAGTAGGGAGGAAAGAAGAATACAAGGAGGTAACAGGGGGTAAAAGTATATACACCACTAGTAATGACAATGGAAAATGGGTGATAGAATTTGCGTTCGAGAACAATATGAAAATTGTTAGCACTGCTTTTGATCACAAAAAAATGGATAAGGAAACATGGATAATCAAATTGACCATGTCCTCATACAAAGAAAGCATGCAAAGAACGTTACTGATGTAAGAAGTTTCAGGGGAGCTGATAGTGTTAGCGATCGCATTTTAGTTATAATGGAAATGAAACAGGAATGACCACCTAGAAGAAAAGATACAAAGGGGGGAAGACGGACGAGATATGATGTAGCAAAACTGGAGAATAGGAAAACAGCAATGCATTTCGAACAGGAAATTAAAGAAAAACTAGGAATTGAACCCAATAAAGAACATGTAGAGAAGGAATGGGTATGGATTGAAACAGTTATGAAGGAGGTAGCAGAAAAAATACTAGGAGAACCAAAAAAAATCAAACAAATAGATGGTTCGACGAAGAATGTAAACAAGTTTTGGAGCAGAGGAACAAAGCACGTCTGAGATTACTGAAAGAAAGGAGTGAAAGCAACAAAGAAAGATATGATCGCATCCGAAGGGGAGCCAAGACCGTATGTAGCAGGAAAAAGAAAGAACTTTTAGAATGTGAATTAAAAGAAATAGAAGAACCATATGCTAATAAAGAGATAAGAAATTTTTATCAAGAAGTTAAAAAAAGTAAAGGCAGTAGTGCCAGGAGACCCCATTATTTGAAAACTCAAGAAGGATCTCTGGTAGGAGATGTAGATGGAAAACTGAAAAAAATTGCCCAATATTTTTCAGAGACGCTAAATGAGACTGGTGAAGAAGGGAACTGGGGAGAACATGAAATGGAAGAAGATGCGATTACAGAAAAAAACTAAATTGAAAATGTACCTACAAAAGAAGAAGTAGAAGTTTGTATAAAGCAGTTAAAAAATAACAAAAGTGTTGGAGAAAACAGTATAACAGCAGAAATCTTGAAACACGGTGGTGATACTTTGGTGGCAAGAACATCCGAGTTAATAAACAGAATTTGGGAAGAAGAAAATATGGCAGAGAAATGAAATAAAGCTCTGATAATACCCCTTCACAAAAAAAGAGCTAAGGAGGAATGTAATAACTACCCAGGAATTACACTGCAAGACGTGACCTACAAAGTGATGGCCAAGATGATTAAAGATCGACTAGAGAAATACCATAACGAACAAGTAGGGGAATACCAAGGAGAGTTCAGGACAGGAAGATCAACAACCGACCAGATATTCATCATCAAACAGATCCAACAGTATAGTTATGAACAACATTTGAGCTTACATTTGCTGTTCACAGATTATCGGCAAGCATATGACTTCATTAGCAGGGAAAAGGTGTTCCAAGCAATGAGACAGTTGGGAGTCCTGGAAAAGTTGATGAAGTTGGTGGAGATGACTGTCGGGATAATAGTAAATAAAGTTATAGTCGATGGAACAATGTCTGAGGAGTTTATTGTAAAGAAAGAACTGAGGCAAGGCGATCCACTGTCAACATTTCTATTCAATCTGATGCAGAAAGTGATTCTGAGGGAGAGTGGCATCAATACCAAGAGGTTAATATATGGTACCAGACACCAGTGCTTGGGCTATGCTAGCGACATTGTATTGATGGCGAGATCCAATGAAGAAGTAGTAAAGGTTTTCAAGATGTTGTTTCTTTCCAACATCTTGAAAACCTTTACTGCTTCTTCCTTGGATAGCTTGGATTGACAAGAGAATATGGCCAAACAATTAATGAGAACAAGAACAAATATATGGTAATGAAACAAACTGAACATCTAGGAGTAACACTAACGTGTAAAGGGGATGAAGAAAAGGAAATAGAGAAACGACTAGGGAAAGGAAGCAAAGCCGCAGGAATGTTTTCAAAAATTGTTTCAAAACGATATATATATATATATATATATATATATATATATATATATATATATATATATATATATATATATATATATATATATATATACATACACAACAGAAAAATATTTTGCATTTTTACAAAAACTTTATGTAAAACAAAAAGTTTCTGTAAAAACTAGAGTTTTTCCACGAAAAATAATACGATTGAAAAGAACGCCATCCGCAAATCATATATTTTACTCCCTACGCTGACCCCGGTCACCTCCCCGATTTTCCCACAAATTTTCCAGCTGTCATTACAGCATAAACCTTTGCTACTAACAAAAAATGAACCATTCAAAATAAGAAAAATTGAACGGGCACGGTCAACGAAGGCTCCATTATGAAATTAAAGCTAGCCCTGGCAATAGCGAAAAGCTGACAGGACAAAAGAATAGTGCGATGGTGGCCGAACAAGCCGATCTAGGGAGCGACAAATAAACGAACTGAGCATTTGTTTGTCAGCGATGGTTTTTAATTTCGGCTGATAATCAACCGGGCAGATTCCGGAGAAAATGGTCGAATAAGAGGTCCGATTTCAAATGGAGCCTATTGTCTGATTTTTTTTCTGTTTTTGTCCCACCGTCAAAATGAAAGTTTTAAATTAGACTAGGTATTTACATGTAATGATTTTGCAACGGGTATTAAAGGGGCATCATCCACATCTACGATTAGAGAAATATTCAAGTTATTTTATAGTAATATTTCACCAAATATTCAAATCTAAAGTGTGTAATAATATTTAAGAGATTATATGTATGAGACATGGGAGAAAATGTTTGCAATTTTATGAGGGTTGTTTTTTTTGTAAGCTATTATCTAGGAATTAATAGATAGGACTTCGCCAACTTGCAGATCAACAAATGGACACACCTCATTTGTTTTGTTTGTTTATTTTCTTTTTCTTTTTTTTTGTCATTCATATGATTCAATAAAGGCCATTTATTATTGTTGTTTTCCTTTCCATCTTCTTTTCCCAATTAAGCCATTTTAAATAATGTGCGTGGAGTTGCCAAAACAACTTCAATCCTCCAAAAATTTTCGGGTGGTGCGAATGGTATTAAGGGTTACCGCCCTCTGCATTACTCTAAATAGATTTCCTTCCAGGCCCCGAAATTTGATGTTAATGTTCAGATTGTTTGATATAATGCCAGTTGTTAACATTATTAATGGTATAACATGAACCTGGTTCAACTTCCATATCAACTTTTTTTCTAGCTAGCAATTGCTGTACTTGTACTGTACTTTATCTGAATATTGTTGTGCTTCCTCTTGAGCCGTCTTTTGAATGTTGTGTTTATTTGGAATGTCGATTAGGAATGCTGTTTTCTTCTTTTTGTCCAGTATCTAGTAATATAAACGTTATTATTGTTCGGTTGTAAACCTGAAATCAGTTGAATCTTGTACCGCATCTGTGATGTATTTATAATAGAGAATAAAAGATGGTGCAATATGCCATATATCTCGTGACACCATTAACTTATTGAGAAAAAAGTTCAATGACCGCGTAATCTCAAGAAATGTCGATATTGCTATTTTCTCTGGAGTTATGTGAAATCATTGGTTTACAGCAATAAATCACAACGCTTAATGACCTTAAATCAACATTATTCGTATGATTGGTGAAATAAATGCTGAGTTATGTGGCAAAGTTATCAAAAACAGATATTCCAGATTAGATTTTTTTTAATCCAGGGGCGGTCATTTACATGAAATTATTTATAAACTAAAAATGCTATGAACCAATATTTAAAATAAAATAAAAACAAGTTGATATCTTATATGGTTTTGTTTTTATTCCAAATTAAAAATATATAGCTTTTATTTGATAACACTTTAAATAAAATATTCTATTATTATTATCGATTCTATATACTAGGGTCGTTCAATAAATCCTTAGAAAATCCAAGAGATGACGCTCGTAACATCGGAAATGTTTTGTCTTTAGTAATCATGATTATTCACCAGATAGCTGTCAAAGTCTCAATTATATTAATCACAGAGTCCTATTTTTATTGTCGATTGAAGCAAAAAACTTTTAAACTCGAAGAGATTTACCACTAAACACCAAATCACTTTTTTTGAACTTCTCGACGCACGTTTCGCTAACTAGATTAAATCTAAATAACTAGATTAAATCATATCTTGATGTTAGCATCATCAGGATATGATTTAATCTAATTCTAAAACTAAACTATATTCTATCTATATGATAACTATTCACCAGATAATTGTCAATGTCTCAGTTATATTCATCACATGGTTTCATTTTTATTGCCGATTGAAGCAAGAAACTTTTGGAAAAATGGAAAAAGTGAGTTTCGAGTGGTGATGAAACACTTATATTTAAAAGGCTTAACACTGAAAGAGAACAAAGCTGAGTTGGATGTTCGTGGCTGCTCCTGTGTTTGCAAGTGTTTATAATTGGATAAATGAGTTTAAACGTTAAAAAAGATGAACATCGTTCAGGACGTCCAGCGAAAGTGACTACTCCCGAAATGATTGACAAAATACACGACATGATTTTAAATGATCGACGAATCAAACTACGCGAAATGGTTGAGGCCACAGGCTTATCGCTAAATTTAAAACACTATACCTTAGTGTTTTCAATTTTGCACGAAAAAAAAATTGCGCTCAGTGGAGAATAATCGTGTGGTCAACTCTGAGGCTGTTTTGGCGCTTTTTCCACGCAATCCTGATGAGTTTCTGCATCGATACATAACTGTGAACGAAACATGGACAGATTACTGCACTCCAGCGACAAAAGAACAATCAAAACAGTGGGTTTTTGAAGGCCAACGGGCTCCGAAGAAGACGAAGACGGTAAAATCGGCAAGCAAGGCTACGGCCACAGTTTTTTTGGGATGCACGCGGAATCATCTACACCGATTACTTAGAAAAAGAAAAAATAATTGGATTATTCGTCATTATTGCACCGGTTGAGCGAAGAAATCAAGAATAATCGTGGGATTTGGCCCACACTGACTTTTTTATTTCCGAACTTAAAAAAATGGCTCTGCGGACAACAGTTCACATTGAACGAGGAGGAGTTCACAGGAGAACGAGGTCATCGCCCAAACAGATGCCTATTTTGAGAACCTTCTGAAATCTTACTTTTTAGACGATTTAAAAAAGTTGGAGAAACGCTTAGAAAAATATATGCTAAAAGGACGTTATGTTGCAAAATTTAAAAAATCTACTTCAAATAATTTATTTTTCTATCTTTTTCTAAGGACTTATTGAACCACCCTCGTATATTTTAATATATATTTATTATTATTCTGCTCATCCTTACTGTAGAATCTCAGTTCATGCTGGTCGATATTCCAATGCCAAGATGAAAAAGCAATTCAGCTCCTCTCATCATAACATCATATATTTTACGAACAATGTGACAATGTGTCTGCAAGAGCACGGCATGTTGTCCCACTATGGCATCTGATTTAGAGATACCCAGGCTCTCGAGGTTCTTTGAAAATCATTTACTGTTAAATCAGGCCTTCGGCGGATATAACGGAGGGCACTTCATCTACCTTACTCAGTTTTCATTGGTTCTTCAAGTCGTATTTTTTTTGTTGATTTGAACAATACCTGGCCTATTATAATCAACCGTTCGATCAGTATTGATTGGTCTGTCCCACTAAAGAATAGTATCGGATGATTCAAGTACAGGAGAAGGCGAGTACTTATAATATGGAGGTGCGCTTTCTAATAACGAGAATTTTAGTGCAATTTGCTGATGTATGTTTTTTGCCAGCTGATTATGCCGTCCTAAATAAGCATTAGGAGCAAGGGCCGGTCAACCACCAATAAGGTGTTCAAATTGTTTCCCCCAAAGTACCGGATTTCCTGCACTTATCTACTACGTCCAAGTGCAGTATATGCCTTTCATAGTTCCTTGTTCTTGTTACCCTATTTTGTTAAAGATAAGTATATGATATATTAAAAATATTAACATATACAACTGTATATTATATTACAACATAAATCTATTTGTTATTGTTGGTGGATTCATGCAGTTGTGGGTTGTATCCTTCTTCATCTGCAACAGTTTGAAGTCTTCTAGGTCTCTCTCTCTGGGCAGATGGTATCGAAGGCGTCATGGCTTTTTTTTTTTTTGTCGATGTCGCTCAGATTTTGTGTTCTAGTAGTAAGTATTTAAGCTTCTTTTGAAAAATTTTTAGGTTTAATTTTATTATGTCTTTCGGTATCTTGTTGAATTTTGCTACGGTTTCAGTTGTGAGTTTTTGTGTGAGTCTTACTTGTGTATTTTTATGAACTCTAATGTCTGATTTTCTTCTGGTTTCGTATGTATGTATTTGTTTGTTTGTCGTCAATGTGATAGTTGTCTTTATTAATTTATTTTGAATTTTGTATAGCAGCAGTATATTGTGATATTGTATTAGTTGTCTGATGTTTAGTTATTTTGTTTTTTGTATAGTTCTTCGGTTGGCGTTAGTCTGTTGAGATTATATAATATTTTCAATGTCTTATTTTGTTGTCTTTGTAGTATGTTTAAGTTTTTTTCTGTAGTATTGCTCCATGTATTAATCATATAAGCATTTTTAGATGAGAATAGTGCGTGGTACAGTGGTTTCTTCATTTTTGTTGGTATGATGTGCTTAATTTTTAAGAGCAAAGTAATTGTTTTGGCATTTTCTTTTTTTATTTTATTTATATGCTTATCCCATTTTAAGGTAGTGTGTATTTTAATTCCTGGGAGTTAATTTCGGAAATTTCCTCTAATTTTTGGTTTCTTATCATTATGTTTAGGTCTCTTGCTTGTTTCTTCTTGTTAAATATTATGTATTCTGTTTTTGTTTCGTTTATCGTGAATGAGTTGTTAAAACACCATAGTTCCTACTTTTTCATATCGTTATATATATTATGTTGTAATCTGTTGTAATCATTGTCAGAATACAACATGCACAAGTCATCAGCGTAAGCATACATTTTTACAGTGAAGTTTTCTTCGAATAAATCGTTTGTATAGAGTATATAGAGCAGTGGTGGCAGGTTACCTCCTTGCGGCATTTTGAATAGATATTGCATATGGCATATTTTGAATAGATATTACAAAACCTTCTGTTTCTGGGTACAACAATCCATCAGTCAGCCACTTTAGGGACAATTGTTCATCAATGGTGTCATCTTCGAGGGACTTAGGAAACCTTCCATGTAATATTTGTCCTTTCCATTCTCGAAAGCAATCCATGAGTGTTCTGCTATTAATATGGTTTTGTTTATTTAAGTTTAGTGGGGTGAAACCCCGGTCTTCATTAGCAACCAATTTCATTAGCGCACTGTTTAAATCAATGAAGTGTTTTCTCATCCTATTTTCTTGATTGAGACCGTGATTTGTTACATTCACAAGGTCTCTAGCCCCCAACTTTCTTGAGATGTATAGTCTTTTCGTAGATGAGTTTGAATGCAGGCATCGGAACTTTGTTAATGTTCGGCGTGTCAACCTATCATATAAAGTTCATCAAGGTCAGTTTTTGACCATTGATGATGCCAAAAAATATTCCAGAGTTGGCACTGCCCAACCGTTGATCGCTCTAATGAGGTTTCCACTGTTCAGTTTGGAGTTTAAAAACTTTGTAAGTCTCTTTTGGTATAGAGTTAAAAAGTCCTTCTTAACTGGTTGTGATCAAGTGTTTGCTTTTGAGGTATTCCTAAATATTTGTATGATTCTTCTGGTGCCAGTTGTTGTATGTTAAGAATGTTGAATGTTGACTCTGTACCTTTCCCTTTTGTATGCTAATGGTAGAACATTTGCCCTATTAAATGTTTCGATCATTTTAATCAAGGAGTTCAATTTTTCATATATAGTAGATGAGAGAGCTTTCTTGGATTCCTCATGTTAAGTTTATATCCAATATTGCCAATTATTATTATAATTATTATTATTATTTGTAAGGTTAATTTGTAGTAGGTCAATATGTAGAATTAAATATGGATTATTAGAAGAACAGAAATAAGAAGTACGGATGAAGTTATGTATAAGGTTACGAATACCTATATGACTAGAAGAAAGATGAGGCTGCAGTCTCCTGAGAAAAAAAAATGACAGAAGTATATTGGAGGCTGGCAGACTTTTTGACATGTCAGTACCCTGTCCAAGATGTATTCTAAGTTGAGATAACCCTGGACAGTCGTTAAGATAAGGGTAACGGTCATTGCATTCCCACAGAACCCATAATTCGAGGGAGGCCCGCCGCCGATCAGAAAGCTGCAAGAAAATCTACAATGCTCAGGTCAGTCAGTTCCATTTATAGATGGGATAGGTTGATCTGTGAATAATCCTCCAGATTCAAGAAAAAGAATTTCTTGCATAAGATTGTCACTTGTTAGGAAAAGTGGATTCTCTAGAACAGTCGAAAGAGACGAAAATTGTGAGCTAATTCTGTAAAACCATAAACCAGTACCGCAAAACCAAATATCCACGCTAAAAAGGTGTTACAGTGGATACAGTGGAATCAGCTGGTCGTACATTATGAGTTGCTCCAATCTGATCAAGCTCATTGCTTCAGAATCATCAAAATCAGGTCAAAAGATAATTTTGTTTCAATTCAGTGCACCGCTACATTCAGTAAAAACGATTCTAAAAATCGCCCCTTCAGATGGTCCCTAGCTCCATCACCTGACATGTGATATATGTGGTTGATAGCTACTTCACATCTCTTAAAGAAATCGAAAACAGTCTAGCTAAGATTTTTTTTTGATTTGGGATTCTACAGTTTTCTAAAAGGTTTCTAAAAGGTAATGAAAGTGCAAGGTGCAAAAAGTAAGAAAGGTTATTTCGAATATTAAGTTGATATAACATTTATCATAAATAAATATCAAAGGGAGTGATAAATGGTCGAGAACATATCATGTATGTATCAACAGGGTTAAAATTTCCCAAGTCGGAAAAATAGTAAAGGAAATTTAGTGGTTGGGAAACGGGCCATTTAAATTACAAAAATTATCCTGGCGGATGAGCCGATGTTACTTAAGGGCAAATAAAACGTTTTTTTGCAAGTTAATACCATTAGAAGCAGGCGATCGGATTAAGCGAAGTAGACGAGAATACAGAGGGAAAATGGAAAAAAGGAAGACAATAAACAAAACTGTCTTCTGGTAAATTACCATTTTGTAATGATTCGTTTTTTTTGAGGTTTAGTGAAGTTTAAAAGTCGGGTCAGCTTAATCATCACGGAACTTAAATGGTTTAAATTGTGGTACAACAAAAAAACATTCCAAGAATAATTCTAGTGAACTCAAAATCCTAAAATAAAAAATATTAAGTGATTTGAAAAATTATACAATTATATATATATATATATATATATATATATATATATATATATATATATATATATATATATATATATATATATATATATATTCGATTTACACCGTTTTTAAAGTTTATACAATTTGTAATATAATATTCGTATTAAATACAATGGATCAAAAAAATATTCCGCTTTTTTTCGTCAATTCACAAAACATTTAACTTATCATTCTATACTGTATTTGGGTTTTTAATAAACAATAAAGAAACAGTGTCGGAGGTAAAAAACCTTGAGGTAGTAAAAGTTCAAATGAAGGAGAAAAATAATCTTGAAAATTAATGTCCAAATAAAAATATTGGTACAGTTGCGATTTATTTTCAGCAGATACATATAAAAATATATTTCTGGAAGAACGTTTAATCTAATGTTTCTGAAGAATGTATTAGTAGACAAGATCGGATTAAACTATAGTTTTATCAGTTTTCATATGCTCCCTTGCCTGTTCAGGTATTTTATAGTAAATGGAAAAAACTGAACATGATGTGCACTTTCTTAACCAAGTGGTAAAATGATATCGCAAAGAACTGAACCTTTATAAAATATGTGATAGATTACAATCTGATTCTGTGCTAAACAAACCAAGGTCAGAAGAATCTCACCGGTCAATCGAATGGAGAAAACGGCCAATAAATCAATTAGTTAAAAAAAACACCATTTCAGCTTCTAACATAGTAGAAGATATGGATTCAACATTCGATGCTTGGTTCAATCTTTAAACTGTAGGAAATGTTATACATGGTTTCATTTATAGTGGTAGAGCGCGGGAAGAAAACCTTTCATTAGAGAAGGCAACCGCAAAAAAAAAGAATTGACTTGTTCAAAGACTAATTTAAATAAATCAACATACTTTTGGAAAAATGTTACAAATTCATTGGTGTTTCAAAGTAGTACCAACACTTATAGTACATGATATATATATAGCGATAGGCAATAAAATAAGAGGTGCAGGAGGGGGCTTATTAATATAATTTGTCTAATATCATTTTTACTTTTGAGTAAAGAAATTATTAAAAAGGAAGCTTGACCGATATTAGTTAATAAAACTACCAACTGGGAAAATTTGAAATAGAACTGCAAAAAAAACATTAATCTCAATATTGAATTAAAAACAATAGTTCAATTAGAACAAGAAGCTGAGAAATTCGCAATTATAATACAAACAGCACCTAAAATAACACAAAATAAATTACTCATGTAACTAAAGTTATTGCAGAAATCAGAGAAATTGTTAAAGAAAAAAGAAAATCTAGAAGAAAAAGACTTATCAGGAAAATACAAAAAAAATCAAAGAAGAATCGATCAGTATATACCTACAAAATCCAGCGGCGGATCAGAAAACGGACTACTCGTTATGGAAAGCAACAAATTGGATTGGATCAAAAGACCTATAACCTCAACCCCACCTATCAGAAATTAAATGGTACCATGGGTACGTGACAATACACAAAAAGCGGAAGTATTTGCAGAACATCTGACATACATATTTACTGCTAACAAAATCAACGAAGATACTAGATTGGAAGCAATAGACAATCTAAGAACTGAAAATATAACTCCAGTTACTCCAAAAGAACTAAGTAAAGGAATAAAGACCAACTTAATGTCCAAAACAACACTTGGGTTTGAAAAAAAAGGGCTATTTTAATAAATCTAGAATTTGTCAACACGCATGGGAATCGGGTCATAAAATCAATTGGAATAATTCCAAAACGGTATTAAAAGAATCGGCAACAAAATACAGAAGATTAAAAGAAACCGCTATAATTAATTTAAATAAAAATAACTGTATTGCTATGCCTTCGGTAGATTTAAATTCAATATGGTTCCCGATTCTAAAGAATACAATTCAAAACATTTAAATATTTGAATACACAATCAGTACAATAAACAATGACACAGTAAACATTACCTATATATATTTTTTGGTAGTGTCACTGTCATGAAAATCTATTATTGTCAATGTAAGTATCGTTGATGTATACAAAGAAAATATATTTACTTTCACTCGTTACTTTATATATATTACAAATTAATATAATTTATTTTTTAGTTTAGTTTTGAAAACAGGGGGAGATTACCCTCCGAAACGTTATCATTAAAGGTTTGTAATTTTTTTTTTTATAACATTTTTATATCTTAAATATTTTTTTTTATATAACAAATTTATTACAAAAAAGAATCACTGAGAAATTTGTCTCAGTTTGGTTTTTTGTTTTTACCCAGTGATTCTTTCTTTAAATAAGAACAGGTATTTTTGATATTTTTTGAGTTTTAGACAGTGGCGAAAAACCCAAATAAAAATACTTGGGTTTGATTTAATCACAGGTGAAATACTACTAAAACAGCTGCACAGAAAAGACATACTCAGCTCACTTACCTTTTTAATGCAGCCTTCCGACTGAGACATATCCACGCAAGCTAAAAAGTAGCCCAAATAATCATGATAGCAAAACCAGTACCAAGCCAAATCCTATAGGCCTATTTCATCGCTGCCAATTATCTCAAAATTATTTGAAAAGCTGCTGTTTAAACAGTTGAAACCACTCATAGAAGAGAATAAGCTGATACTAGATTATCAATTTGGATTCAGATCTAAACATTCAACCATTGGTCAAGTTCACCACGTCACTGAGAAAATAGAACGCGCACTGGAAGAAAAACAGATATGCTCTGCATTCTTCCTAGACATGGTTCAGGCCTTTGATAAAGTGTGGCATGAAGGCTTGATATACAAACCAAACAAAATGCTGCCTAAAGAGTATGTAGAGATATTGACATCATATATAACGGACATACTCTTCAGAATAAAACAAGAAGACGAAAACTCTGATTTAAAAGAAATAAGAGCGAGAGTTTCTCAAAGAAGCGTTCTTGGTCCCATCCTTTACCTATTATATACTAGCAATCTACCAGCTCTGAAAATCACTGCAATAGCCATATTTGCTGACGATATTGTTCACCAAGTTATTGTACAACAATCAGCAAGCGAAGAAATAGTTAATGGGACCAAAAAATGGAGAATCAAGCTCAACGAACCGAAATTTATAAATGTCAAATTCACCAACAAGAAAATAACAGAGCAGTTTTTTCTACATATAAATGGTACTACCGTTCTATATGACTCTTTATGCCAAACTAAGATGGAAAGAACATATAAAAAAAAGCTGAGCGTTATCTTAAATGCAGAAAATGAGGATAATACAAGAAGAAATTCCAAGGTGGCTATAAATAATAAGATACTAGTTTATAATCAAATTCTAAAACTAGTATGGCTATATGGTGTCCAGCTGTGGGAATGTGCCAGTGATAGTAATACTAAAACAACATAAATATTCCAAAACAAGGTGTTGCGAGATATAGTTAGTATATTCGCAGCTCCGATCTTCATCAAGATCTTGGAATTCCAACGGTCAAGGAGAAAATCAGGTGGTTTTCATGTAAGCACGAAGCTAATCTATGCCTTCATGTTAATGCAGAAGCTCTTCAACTGCTGTACAACTAAAATCATGCCCGAATACTGAAGAGAACTAAAGAGAGTTACTACTTTAGAGAACTAACGTGTTGTGTGCAAAAGCACAGCATAATGCGTTTGAAATAACATAATCATTAGAACAATCTAAAGAGCATTATTGGATTAACTTCAGTTGATAAGAATTTAGATAAAGATTTGTTAAAGAAAAATTAATGGTTAGTCTTTTTGACTAGTTTTAATAGATTTAGAAACTAGAAATTATTAAATAAATACTTGTTAAAATAAAGAAACAAAATTACGTTGTTTCTAAAGCAAGCTTTACACTACGCGATACTTACCAAGTAATTACAAAGTACTTGGCAAGTGTAAAAATTTCATGATCAAAAAATAAGAAATAAGAGTAATTTTTATTACAAATAATAAAAACTAAAGTTGTAGTTCTCTAAAACTGTTTAGTTTATATAATCCCCGAAGCATAGTACTTTGTACCATTGCCCTTATTCGTAATTACTGATTGGCATCTTCTTTGTACGGAGTCGATTAGATGTCGGCATGCTTCTACAGTTATTGAAAACCAAGCTATCTGAATTTCTTGCTACAATGTCTCCTTGTTTGCTATTTTTTTAACAGAAAAATTTCGTTTTAACTCTTTCCAAAAGTTCTCGATCGGATTTAGATCCGGAGACTGTGAAGGCCATTCTATCATTTTAATATGTTTCTTCTCGAACCGCTACTTCACCACTTGAGCCCTATCTTTGCGATCATTGTTTTGTTGATAGACCCACTGTAAAGACATATTCTCTTCAGCGTAAGGTAGCATAATTGTCTCGAAAAAGTAAATTTCTTTTATCATATTTTCTTTTATCCAAAAGATTGGATTTACTCCGTTATATGAAAAGCACACTCATACTTTGATGTTACCACCACCATGCTTTACACTATATAAAGTGTTACATGGATTAAATTCTTTATTAATTTTTCTCGCATACAATTTGTCATTTAAATCAAATAAATTAACATATGCATTAACAATGCATCCAATCCTACATTACCAATAACAAAATATTTTCCTTACGACTGACAATGGTTCTATTTTGCATTTTGTTGAAGGAGAATGTCAACCAGACCGACGATGTCGTTAAATTAAAATACGAAAACCATCGAAAAGGAACTTAATTTTCTATCTACCCTGTTCTTCAGGGAATGCCCTATTTTACCTGCGTTTCCAGCGGTTAAGTTTTCCTTGGAGGTCGAGCCAATCTGCCATTTTAGTTGATGGCTTTCTTATCTCATGCATTGTGCGTATTTTTTTAATGATTATTTCTATGACCCTATTACATCTTTGTGTTTTTTTATTTTTTTTGAAGAAGATAAAATTAATGCTTTTGGTGAGGATATTTCTTAGTGTGGTATAAATTCGTGCAAAAAATAAGACTGTTACAGTCCAACAACACAAAGTATAATCGGGATCAAATTACAACTCTGTTTGTTCATCGGACGAAAACCTAAATTAAATTTAGAAAATAAATGATTGATTTACAATGGCATGCTTAAGTCAATCTGGACCTATGCCATTCAGTGGTGGGGCTCTGCTTGAAATACTACAAACGTCCTCTATGATAGAAAGAGAAATTCAAGTTGCCAATATCAAAAATGAACTGAAACGTTATTAGTGCCCATCCCCACGTACTTGTAAGTGCCTTATTTGATACAACAGTTAAAGTTAAAAAGAACAAATTCTATATAAAAGGTTTTTTTGCTCCCGCCTTTTTTTCAAAATTCAAAGCTTTATTCTAAAAAACTGGTTCTACATTTATGATTCAAAGTATTATCCATCGTTGGCTACTACTTTCTCCCATTTTTCTGGCAGCATTCGAATCCCGCGTTGAAAAAACTTGGTCATCTTTTGAAGTGGTCCACGAATCGATTTTTGACTTCTTCATAAGACCGGAAGTTGGTCAGCCAGGCCGGGTGCCATCGAACGAAATAGGTGATAGTCAGAGCGAGCAACATCTGGAGAATACGGCGAGTGGGATAGGACTGCCCATTTCAACGTTTCCAAGTATGTTTTGACCACTTTCGCAACATGGGATCGAGCATTGTCTTTCGCTGTATTGCGGCCGTTTGTCTTTCAATGATCGGCTCAAACCATTAATTGCGTACGATAACGATCCCCTGTGATTGTTTCAGACGGTTTTAACAGCTCATAATACACTACAGCAAACTGGTTTCACCAAATGCAGAGCATGACCTTGGAGCCGTAAATATTTCGTTTGGCTGTCGGCATGGAAGCGTGGCCGGGATAACCCCATGATTTTCGACGCTTGGGGTTATCGTTATAAACCAATTTTTCGTCCCCAGTAACAATGCGATGCCGAAATTCCTTCCGTTTTAGCCTTTCAAGCAACTGTTCACAAGCAAACAAACGACGTTCAATATCTTTCGGTTTCAATTCGTATGGCACCCAATATCCTTGCTTCTGGGTCATGGCCATGCATTTAAGGCGTTTTGAAATTGCTTTTTGAGTCACTCCCAATGATCTTGCCAACTCTTCTTGACTTTGACACGAGTCTTCATTAAGCAATGCCTTTAATTCTTCATCTTCAAAAACTTTCGCCCTTCCATCGCTATGCCGGTCTTTGACGCGTTGAAACCACTCACGACACGTTCTTTCACTCATAGCTGCCTCACCATAAGTGTTTGAGAGCATTCCGTGAGCTTCAGTCGCAGATTTCTTCATATTAAAGAAATAAATTCCGCAAATGACGAGAATTTGGCTCATAAATTGACATATTTAATCGCGAATAACTTTATGATGTAAACACAAATCGACTACCAGTGCTATGGGATTATGTTTACAAGATGCCCAAAGGTATTGCATGCCGTCTTTGATGTATTTATTTGACGACTACTTACCGCTAACGCCATCTATAGGAAGACGGCGCAAGCAAAGTTGTATACCTTTTATTTGGAGGCAATAAAAAATAAATTAATATTTGGTGAATTTTTAGTTATTGAAACTTTTTTCTGTACCACTATTTAAACCATTTTAATTCCATGGTGATTACGCCGACCAGCCTTTTAAACTCTATCAGACCATGGAGAAAACAGAAACATTACAAAATGGCCATTTTCTAAAAGACCATTTTATTTATTGTTTTGCCTTTTTTCCCATTTTCCCTATGTTTTCTCGTCTCCGACGCTTAATCCGATCGCGGGGTTGTAATGGTATTAACTTGCAAAAAAGGCACTTTATTTTCGCTTAAGTAACATCGGCCCATCCGCCGGGATAATTTTTGTAATTTAAATGGCTCGTTTGCCTGACTACTAATTTTCTTTTGCTATACAAGTAAAGCGTACCGCCATAAAATTATCCGTTGTTTTTTCAACTCGGAAAGTCTTTAGTAACCGTCCAATAGGGAACGCCTATATACATGAATACACATGAATTTTGGATTTACCTACATACAGTGAGATTCTGAGGAGAAAATGTCAATATTTCAGCTACATATTCAGGGACCGAAAATGAACATAAACATTTCTATAAACCTGGGTCCTACTCTCAACTGTTACAGAGATACAGGGGTAAATCAAAAAGGACCATGTCACAAAGAGAAATTGCCAAGAAAGCAAACATATCGAAGAAATGTCACAAATAATATATATATATATATATATATATATATATATATATATATATATATATATATATATATATATATATATACATATAAAGATATAGTGTTATAAAACATCAATCGGAAGATGTAAAATAAAGTAAAATATCTCAGATAACAACCCCAAAAAAATGACGCAAAATAAAAATACGTCGCCAGGTTTGAATCACCCTGTATAATTGGCAACTTTTATAAGTTATCCAGCGCTCAGTAAGTTAATCTTACCCAACCTGAGTTATATGTTTAATTTCCATTTATGCCTACAGGTTATTTGTTCTATTACAATTAGTTTAGTTACGCGTTCTGGCAAAGCTTGTTGACAAACCGTTTATATACCGTAATCACTCATCATAAAATATCGATAATCATCCGAAGAACAAATACGAAGTAATTTCCACCCGAAAAATTAATTATCGCCCCGTCATAAACCAGACATGTTCGATAGTTAACAGAAACTTTCGATGCCTGTATGTCAATACAGCTCCAGTCATTAAATTCTAACGAAAATTTGCAATTTACCACCAACCGATTGATTAAAAACGCTGTACAATTTTATTTACTTGCTAAATTATATTAAAACTGCAAGAGGCATCTGTTTCCGCAATGCGAGACTAAATTGAATAAAAAACAAACCGAGTGCGTTCGAATCATCATTTGAAATGTCAATTTGAAAAATAATAGGTCTATAAATTAAATTCGTCGTCTTTTCAAAAAAAAAAAATCCGAGTTTAATTGCCAGAAGAATCAAAGTGTTCATCATTACACTGAACTAGAAATGACAACGTATCTTGTATTTTTAATAAAATAATTTTTTGTTTTAGGTTGTTAAGAAAGTCAATGTGATTTTTGTTAGCTTAATTTTAAATGCTTTATTTTCAAATAAATTTCTGTGAAATTGATTTGACTTTATATATATATTATTAAAGCGCGTTTTTCGTTCTATCTAACTGTCGAATTAGTTTTGTTCTACAATAATTTTGACCAATTTTTTCAGAGCGTTAATTGCAACATGGACAAGTTCCAGTTTAAACTAGGCCGAAAAGCTGCCGAAACAGCTCGCCATATCAACGATGCGTTTGGCCTAGAAACCATTAATAAAGGTACTGCGCAATGGTGGTTTAAAAAAATTCGTAGCGCTGATGAGAGCCTTGAAGAGGATGGGCGTATTGGTTGAGCATCCGATGTTGACAACGATCAATTTAGAGCCGCAGTCGAAGCCAATTCTCTTACAACTGTTCGGGAGCTTGCCTCTGAATTAGGCATAACACATATGATGATTTCTAATCGTATGTAGGAGATCTGGAAAGTCAAAAAAGCTCGAGAAATGAATGCCGCACAAATTGAATGAAAATAAAAACAATCGTCGTCTGCCCTTCTTTTGGCCAATCAAAACGATCCCTTTCTCGAACGGGATTGTGACGTACGATTAAGTGGATACTTTACGAAAATCGACGATGATCGGCTCAGTGGCTAAACCGCGACGAAGCTCCACAACACTTCCAAAAGCCGAAAATGCACCAAAATAAGATCCTGGTGATTTCGGTGGTCTGGGGCCTGTCTGATTCATCATAACTTCCTGAACCCGGGCGAAACAATTACAGCGGGGAAGTACTACTAGCAATTCGATCAAATAAACTAAAAACTTCAGCATATGTGCCCGGCATCGGTTCACAGGAAGGGACCAATAGTCCTCCATGACAAGGCTCGGCCACACGTCTTAATGGTCACGCAATAAAAGCTGCATGAGTCGAACTACAAAACTCTTGACCATCCGTCATGCTCATCTAACCTCTCACCTACCGTCTATCACTTTTTCAAGCATCGCGACAATATCCTGTGCGAGATATGCTTTTAAAATCAAGAGAGTGTAAAAACTGCGTTCAATGACTTCGTCGTCTCTAGAACACGGGAAATCGGTATGAATAAACTTCTTTCTCGGTGGCAAAATTGTGTTGATTATAATGGTTTTAATTTCGATAATAAAGTTTTGTTTGAGTTGAGATATGTGCATTTCAATTTAATGGTTAAAAATTGCGATAACTTTTTTAACAGCCCAATATTTAAGTGGACTCAGGTAGGTACCTGTTAATTTCAAGTGGGTACCTGTTAATATTACACAGACCTATAAGAAAAAAACAATGGTGCCGAGGATTTTAGAACTGATTTTAGCTATGTTTTGGGCGCTAAATCTAAATATGAAATCAGTTTTTCTCTGTGTTCTACTTTTTTAGATACATCTACTTATCTATCAATGTTTTTTCAATTCAATATATTCAAGTATGAGTGTACACCCACCTATTTCCATCCCAATATATCTTTGCTTCTTGTGCCTCTGGGACAGCAGAGACAAACACACCACTGGGTTAGAAAAGAGTCGCCTAATAGAGAAATCATGGACGTTAGTGAAAAGAATGTCATTCACAAACCCTTAATTGGATGAGAGAAACATCACCTTTCCTCCAGTGCATATCAAGCTGTGCCTAAATAAGCAATTTGTAAAGGTTCTTGATAAGAATGGATCATACCTTGCATATATAAGGGAAAAAATAAAGCTGAATATTTGACGATCCACAAATAAGAGATCTTATTAAGGATCCTGCCTTCGAAAATTCGATGAATGAAGCTTGGCGAAAAACCTGAACTTTATTCGTTGCAGTTGTCGAAAATTTTCTGAGCAAACGCACAGCTGAAAACTAAGTTGAACTGATAAACAAAATGCTTAATAGTTTCAGATCCCTTGGTTGTAACAAGATGCACTATTTATACAGCTACTTAAACCGTTTTCGTCAAAATTTAGGAGACACCAGTGAGGAACAAAGTGAAAGATTTCACCAGAATATTAAAACTATGGAAGACCGCTACAGGATGATGGGATACGCACATGACAGATTATTACTGGAGTTTAGAAAGGGACTGTTCCAAAATACATTCAAGAATGTCACGGAAAAGAAGCTTCTGAAGTGTTCAGGGACTAGTTGGTTTCATCGGCGACTTTTGCCTCTATCTTTATATATACAGGGTGTCCGGAAATAACATCGAAATATTTTGGGAGATGACTCTAGGGATTAAAATATAAAAAAATTCCTATAAACATACCCCAAAAATTGCTTCTTAAATGGGCTAGAGCCCCTTAAAGGGAGATGTTTTTTTCGCAATATTTTCGAAACCGTTTATGCTAAAGTCATAAAATTCGGTATTCTTCAATAAATTGGAATGGAAAAACGTTTTTTGTGTTAATAATTGAATAGTTTAGTCAGGCGCGACACATCGGAGCGTCTCCCTGGTAAATACTGCTATAACTTTTTTGTTTGTAATTAGTAATAAGGTTCCTTTATTTAATTTCGTTTGGATAGACCGTTTTCCAGAAAATTGACTTTTTCCAAATGCATATCGAAATGCATCTTAATAATTAAGTAGGCGGATGTCACTGTTAATCTTTGTCTTTGACGTTTCGTAAAACAAAACCATTTACGTAATAAAGTCTAGATTTTGAATTTTTAAACTGCAAAATGGCCCATTATTCCTTCGAAGAAATGGCGAATATGCATTTTATGTACCGGAAGACGAATGGGAACGCGTGTGAAGTTAGAAGATTGTATGCAGAGGCTTTTTCCGGAAGAGTACTTCCGGAATCCTTGTAGAGAAACATTTACAAACCTGTAGAAACATATACAAACCTGCATAAAGGATTATATGAAAAAGGATCTTTCATGCCTTCCAAACATGACTGTGGAAAGAGTCTGAGCACCAGAACTGTAGAAAATAAAGAGTTTTAGAAAATGTAGCAGAAAACTGAGAAATAAGTGTCAAATGAATTGCTGTTCAATGAATAGTGAACAGCTGTCAAATGAATAGTGAAGCAGTACGAACGAAAGAAATGGGTTATAAAAAGGCAGTTAAGTTATTTAACGTTCCGAGAGCTGCTTTGAAAGATTACGTAAAAAAATTTGAAAACCCTATAAAAGATGTAATTTCTGGGAAAATGGGAAGAAAACCAGTATTACCAATACAATTAGAAGAAGAGTTGGTAAACTATTGCTGGCAAATGGAGAATAATTACTTTGGTGTCATCCCTTCTGATTTAAAACTAATGGCTTTCCAATAGGCTATCAGGCATACTATTCTTCACCCATTTTCACAGACCAAAAAAAAGGCAGGCAAAAAATGAATGAAGCTATTTATGGTACGTCATCCTGACTTGTCATTTCCTAAACCAGAAAATGTTAAGACTTTTTTTGATATATTGAAATGTGAATTACAAAAGATTAACTTCAACCTAATAAAATATTCAATGTGGACGAAACTGAAATTAGCACCGTTCAGCATAAAGTTAGAAAACTCTTGACTATGAAAGGCAAGAGAGAAGTTCACAAATTATCGTTGGCTGAAAGGGGAGCAGCTTATGGTCAGTTTATTCCTCCATTAATTGTGTTTCCAAGAAAAAGCACGAAAGCTGAACTGCTTGATGGAGCACCTCCAGGCACCATTGGTAGATGTCATTCATCTGGTTGGATGTTCACAAAATGGCTAAGACATTACGTGCCTACAGTAAAACCATCTAAAGAAGGCCCTGTTTTGTTGGGTTAGATGGTCATTACAGCCATACAAGAAATTTACACATGATTGACATTGCGCGTGAGAATGGTGTGTCTGTGATCTGCCTCCCCCCTCATTCAACTGATCATTTGCAGCCTTTGGATGTCTCATTTATGTTTCCTTTAAAAATATGTTATGTCCAAGGAATAGAGAATTGGTTGATAAATCATCAAGGACGGGTTGTTACTCACTACCAAGTTGGAGAAATATTTGGAAAAGCTTATTCAAAAGCCTGCAACATCGATACGGTTGTAAATGGCCTTCGGAAAACGGGAATATTTCCACTTAACGAAAACATTTTCATATTTAACTGAGCTAGTCGATACTTGATAGAATTTCATTTTAAATAAAAAACAAAGATTAATATTTAAATTTCCACTATATTTAAAACTTGTACGTATACGTACAAGTTTAATACGTTTTAATACGTACGTTTCCACCTTCTTCCACCGATGCAAGCAGTACAATACTTTCGGTAAATGATTTCTCGATACCTTCGACTCCACAAGGTCAACCTCAAAAACTTCAACACAACACTCCATTCCCATTGATAGTTCCAGCTAATGTGTAGACAATTCCTATCGTTGAGCCACCTACGACGTCAATTAGACGGGGCAAAGCCATAATAGTCACGGCTTCACGGCATAAACAAGAAATCATTGATGCAGAAAAGAAGCAGAAGGAAAAGGACGAAACAAAAGAAGGAAAAAAAAAGAGCTAAAAACGTAAAAACAGGCAAAACAGTAGGAAACAACATAAATAGAACCAAGAAGCGACGAAAGAGAGAGTCCTCTGATGAGGATACTGACGAAGAAGACAGTGACAATAATGATACTGAATGCCTTGTTTGTCATAAAAGATTTTCCCAAGATAAAAAGGGAGAGAAATGGATAAGATGCACCAAATGTTTCCAATGGATGCATGAGGATTGCGTTGCCAATGTACAATTATTTGTACACTGTGTCTGGAGAATTCAAATTTCTTAAACTATAGCAATGATTACTAAAAGTCTGATTATATATATATATATATATATATATATATATATATATATATATATATATATATATATATATATATATATATATATATATATATATATATATACATTAATTATTAACAATACCTTCGACTTGTACAATTATTTGTACACTGTGTCTGGAGAATTCAAATTTCTTAAACTATACCAATGATTACTAAAAGTCTGATTATATATATATATATATATATATATATATATATATATATATATATATATATATATATATATATATATATATATAATTAATGTATATATATATATATATATATATATATATATATATATATATATATATATATATATATATATATATATATACATTAATTATTAACAATACAATTTAAATTCAAATAGTAAAGTAAAGTGTTTGGGTTAGAGGCGCATCAGCAACTAGGCTATTTAGCGACTGGACCTACAGCTTAACGTGGGTTCCGAACCACGGTCATCAGCTTCCGACAAACCCAGGCCAGCACCCCCCTCGGGCTATAAACCCTTGGTTATGTGCCTACCCATAAGTCTATCAGGAAACCTACCGACTGGCGAGTGACCAACGTAGAACACTTCTCAGAAGGCATCCGGCCTTACCCAGCCTTTAACTGGCGTGACTGAGGGGTAATTTGTAGTCGGATTTTACACTCTTGCCTAGAAACAATCACAAACATTTAGGAAAGATAAACGGACAGAAGAAAGAAAAATAACCATCCGAGCGCTGGAATCGAACCAGCTACCGCTCCAGCGCGGATTCGGCAAAGCAGACGCTCTTACCGCCGCACCAACGCGACCGGCAATTCAAATAGGATTATTGTGATCTCGATATCGTTCTCTAGACGTAATTAGGCGCCCAAAAATATATTTGTAGAATTTCCACTTTATTGTTAAAGTAATTGTTACTGTTGTAGAAATAGTAACAAATCAACAATTCTTCCTATTCTTTGACGTTTTATTTATTATTATACTCGTAATTTTTTTTTCTACAAATTTTTTACAAAAAGGAGGCGATATTTGGCGACTGTATCTTAATAATTGTTTTCCGGTGTGGTAACTTCTGGGCCCACGCCCACCCATGATTTTTGTAACGTTGATGATAATGCTTTTTTTCCATTTCATTTAGGTAGGTATTAAAACACCCTTTTACACAAATGTCCTAGCATGTCCCATTTTCAAGTCCTTGCTTCTCCTTTATATCATCGGTGATTGAAATTATTTGTACCTGACTATGGACTGGACAATATAGGAAGTATTCTACGAAACTTTAAGGGCAGTTTTATTGCTTTCTATAGTATATACAGTCAAGTGTTTAAGTCGATTTTATATAAAATGGCAAGTTCTAGTGCTCTGTTTTGCAAAAATCCAACGGATAAGTTTTGTTATATATGCGGACAGTTTATTTTAAAGTCACAAGTTAGATCTATATCCGAGGAATATCCGTCATGTACTGTTCCTATGGTCTGGAACCAACTGACCATGTAGATGAATGCTACTACTTTATCACTAAAACAGGAGGGATTTCAAAAAAGCAAAGGGGCAAAATTCAGTATCTAAATTCAGTAACCCAAAAAGGTACTTCTTCCGCCTTTCCATATTAATCTTGGACTAATGAAAAACTTTGTCAAAACCATGGACAAAGAAGGTAATGGTTTCAAGTACCTAAAAGAAATATTTCTTCAATTAAGTGATGTAAAACTAAAAGAAGGCATATTTATTGAACCTCAAATAAGGAAGCTTCTAGACGATTTCGGTTTTCAAGAAAAATTAAATGAAAAAGAAACAGCAGCTTGGAAGTGTTTTGTATGTGTAGTGAAAGGATTTCTAGACAACAAGAAAGATGAAAACTATAAAAACCTCATACATGAACTATTGAAAGCCTATTGAAATATTAGGGTGTCGCATGTCCTTAAAAATTGCATTTTTTACACTCCCATTGGGATTTATTTCGGAAAATTTGGATGCAGTAGGCGACGAACAAGAGGAGGAGAGGTTTCACCAGGACTTCAGGATGATGGAAGCAAGATAGCAGGGACGTTGGAACCTATCTATATTGGGGGACTACTGTTGGTTTTTAAAAAGAGATGATGTTACACAACACAAGACACAAGACGAAAAGTTTGTCGCTGTATGACATTTCATAATCCTCAGTAATGTCTTCGCAAAGATTTAACTGAACGTGTTGCAGTAATTAGCTTATCATTTTCGGATTTAGGACTGCATAATACTTCATATCATATCTTCATCAATGTTACCTCAAAAAAGTTTTAATTTGTTGACCTGTGTTATATATAATAACCTATAAAAATAGTCGAATTCCAGGTCCCTGAAAAGGTTCATTATTTAGAGATCCACAAACATTCCCTCTTTAATTTTTGCCCTTAGCCCTTACAAGGTTCTTCATAAGATCCGTTTTTATATGAAGTGAAACCAGTAAGACCCTTTCTGAGGTTACTGATGGTGTGTTAGTAACATTTTTGGTACCTAACTTTCTTTTCGTAATGTTCTAATCGTGCTTGCCTGTTCCATTCACAAAGAAAACAGCAACATTAGAAATTAATCTGCTGTACACCCAGCAAAATTAGTTTACCTTCATACTTTTTGCATTGTATAAATTCTAGTAACAATCTAAAAATACAGTAGCTTTCGTTCGTATGGGCTACATGTCCGACGGGAAAGAATCCGAGCAGTCATTACACCATTAATATTCTTAATGTCACCTAGTTGTTTTCCATTAAAACAAAAAGATATATTAACGCTTCCAACTCATTGTGGCTAAATTTTCATTCATTTTTATTAATTGAAGAAATGTACATACATCATTTACTATAATAAAGAGCCTCTTAAATATATAAAAAGAGATATACTGTCTTTCTCACAGCAACGTTCATGAAAATTCAATGGAAAGTTTCGCCTTAATGAATATTTGATGGGAAAATTTGCCTCTTTAAATATTTATACGAACACTTTATAAAATGACGTTATTCGCTAATTAGAGAAGGGCCAAAGTTGTGATAATTTCCCCATCGCAATTGGTGCATACAAATTTCGAACGCCTCTCCATGCTAAACTTTTCGGTGAAGGTTGAAATGCCGGAATTTGAAACTTTCAAAGGAAAATGTAAAATTGATATCATGGTTGAATAGATTTCAACAATTTTGCTTTTTTACACTTTTTTGCAATTTTGCTTTAGTTTGGTTCAGGTAAATTCAGAAGAAAACTTTATAATACAATAGACAACAAAAAATAGTGCAATTCAAACTAAAAATATTCTCGCTGAATAGCTTTTCGCGAACACAAAACCTGAATCGGTCAAAAATTATCTGTAAACTTTTTGTTTCTGTATTCTTGTAGTTCTATTCCAGAAATACCATGGGTTGGGGCACCACGGTAAGTATTCGAATTTTGAAGTTTAGGTCAGTATTCGAAGTTTATTTCGAAATTTAGGTGTTCTAATTTAAAAAGGACGGCGCTGTATGTATGAAAGAAGCAGGTTTCAGTTTTCATAAAACAGGGAGAGAGTTGAACATTGCTGCGTTTACTGTTATGAATACATCGATTAGTTATGCATGATTACGAGTTTCTGGCCATCCTAGAAGTACTCAAGTGCCTGACTTATTATACTACTTATTTTAGACTTATTAGTATACGAAATCGCCAAAAATATTCGGCAAAGGCGTGGTGCTGTTGTTGCATCTAGATGCAGGGCTATTTCGAAAATGACTGTTAATAGATATTTACTTATACGTATTTATCATCCTTAATGAATTTCTTGTCTTGCAGAGCATCATTCTAGCCATAGTTTAGAATATTGCCAGCTAGAATTAAATATGAGCTTGAATAGAACTGCATTTGCTTTAGTGATGAAAGAAGATATTGTTTAGGTGGTCATGATGAATCTTAAATTGTCAGATACTTTTGGGGTAAAAGGAGAAATCTAAATTTTCTATGGAGTCTATATGGATTGGAAGCAGGTTCGCCCTGGTAACCGTCAGAGGAAGTTTAAATACAACCCGTTTGTACATTTTTTAAAAAAGTACGTTGTAACATTCGACAGGCCGGACGGGCCCCCAGACTTTTCACCTACAGAAAATGCATGGGATAGTATTGGTGGAGAGCTCTTGAGCGATTGCACCAACCGTCAGCACATTTAAATACACATAATGCATATATAAATGTGTCACACATTTACAATTCTATCTGTTTCAATGTGAAAATAGAAACGAGACATATTCAAAAACGTTATTAAACAGAACCACCAGAGAATATCAAACTGGTAGGCGATATTTTATAAATTTAGCCCAACCACTAGAATAAGTACGACCGTGGAAGGAGGTGGAGGAAAATTTAATACAACTCAAAAGCAATTAGCTCCAGATGGACAACGTACCTTTAGAACTTCTGAAGTTTGGAGGCAAAGAATTAGTTCAAGTTATTCATCAATTAATATTGAAAATCTGAAATAGTGAGGAGCAGGTACCAGCAGAGATGCAGCAGGTGGTAATATGCTCAATTTAAGAAATATATTGGGACATAACACTAGTTAAACAACACTAAATAAACATAATATGTCAGAGAATAGCACCATATATCGAAAAAGGAATGGGCAAATATCATAAAGTGTTTGGAAGGGGACGCTCAATAATAAATCAGTTATTCAGAGTCCGTGAAATAATGGAAAAAATAACCGAATTTGTTACTCCTTTGTTTCAGATGTTCATATACTTCAGACAGACGTTCGACTGCGTACAAAAAGCAGTAGAATATGAGGATATGGAGAAAGTGGGAATACCAACTAAGCTTATGATTAACAAAGACCACTCTATGTATTGACACCAGTTCCGTTTAACATAATATTGAACAAGGTTATAAAGAATAAAGTCAATGCAAAAAGAACTAATGCAAGAAGAGAACTGAACTGGATAATCGATAAACTTTGTGAGTGTGTGATAAAGCTGTGCAGGAATTTACTTATCTAGGAGGATTTAAAGGATCAGTATATAATCAGAAAGATCTGGATCACTATGTAAGGATTAAGTGATTCAGATGGGCGTGATACGAGGCGAGAATGCCAGATAGCCGAATACCAAGGAGAATAATGGATGGACGAATAGGGGGTAATAAAATGAGGGGTAGTAAAAATAGATGCTGACGAACTACTGATCGTTAAAAACTGGTAAGAGGCTGCTGAAGATCGATCTGAATCGAAGTAAAGGTTGAATGAGGTCAAGAAGCACTGAGTGGCTGTAATACCACAGAAAGCAAAAAAAGATTTTTAGTATTCGAGTTAGCAAAGTATCTTGCTCTGAAGCCTACTTGTTCTAAGTGTTGATAACACAGGTCGACATGATTTTTGTAACATCGATGAGAATGCTCTCTTTGCGTTTCATTTAGGTAGTTATTAAAACATCATTTTACAGAAATGGTCTAGCACGTTCCATTTTCAAGTACCTGTTACTCCTTTATATCATGGTGATTTAAAATAATTTGTACCTGACTTTAGACTGTTCAATGTAGAAATTACCACAGGACCGTAGAGGGGGTATTTCCACAGTATTCTACAAACTTTTAAGGGCAGTTTTATTGTTTTCTTACGTAAATTTAATACCGTGGATACATCGGAAGCAAAAGTCGGAAAAAATGTCGTTTGCTGTTCGTTGGTGAATGCGTTATATATATATATATATATATATATATATATATATATATATATATATATATATATATATATATATATATATATATATATATATATATATATATGCGTTATGGTGAGGAGAGAACCTACTGACCATGTAAGTGATTGCTACTGATTTGCCCTCCGCACTTAGGCCAGTTCCTCCTAGCCAGAAACTACCGGTAGCGATTGCGCCTTTAAACGCGGGGAACATGTTTCCCGGTGATTCTAATTCTTCATCAGGATCTGATCCACAACTTCCTCACAACACCATTTGTTGACCACCAGTTGTGACCCAGCATTTTTAACAACTACCGGTGAACGTCAATTAATAACGACTTTAGACTGTTCAATGTAGAAATTACCACAGGACCGTAGAGGGGGTATTTCCACAGTATTCTACAAACTTTTAAGGGCAGTTTTATTGTTTTCTTACGTAAATTTAATACCGTGGATACATCGGAAGCAAAAGTCGGAAAAAATGTCGTTTGCTGTTCGTTGGTGAATGCGTTATATATATATATATATATATATATATATATATATATATATATATATATATATATATATATATGCGTTATGGTGAGGAGAGAACCTACTGACCATGTAAGTGATTGCTACTGATTTGCCCTCCGCACTTAGGCCAGTTCCTCCTAGCCAGAAACTACCGGTAGCGATTGCGCCTTTAAACGCGGGGAACATGTTTCCCGGTGATTCTAATTCTTCATCAGGATCTGATCCACAACTTCCTCACAACACCATTTGTTGACCACCAGTTGTGACCCAGCATTTTTAACAACTACCGGTGAACGTCAATTAATAACGCAAAATAAATTAAATGATTTGGTGCGTGATCTGGGATTGTCAAAACAAAAATCTAAACTTGTTGGTTCCAGACTTCAACAGTGGGACCTGTTAAACAAAAATGCAAGTGTTTCACTTGGAGAATATAACATTTTTGGAAAACGGAATGTAACATTTTCAAATTTGTATAAAATGGAAGGATCGCTATGTGTCTGTTGTTATATTGATGGTTTAATGAATGAGCTTAATATGGAACATGTACCGAGTAGCGTATTTATGTATATTCATCGAAATACAGCCTAAAAGCAGTCTTGCTTCATAATGGAAACAAAAAGCCATCTATTCATTTAGCCCTTTCAGTGACAATGAAAGAAACCTATGATAACATAGCAAACCATACTAAATCGTGTTAAATATGATCAGTATCAGTGGAATATTTGTGAGGATTTAAAAGTGATAGGTATTTTTCTAGGACTTCAAGAGACGTTTCCAACGCATTGCTGTTTGTTGTGTCTATGGGACAGTAGAGCAAAGGTAAAATAGCAGAACATTACGGTAAGAAAGATTGGCCTCATAGAATTTCTTTTGAACCTTGTACTTCAAACATAAAATATGCCCCCCTTGTTAGAGACTTTGTTAAAGTCATGAATAAAGAGGGTAATGGGTTCAAGTATCTAAAAGAAGTATTTCCTCAATTAAGTGATGCAAAACTAAAAGAAGGCAGATTTATTGGACCTCAAATAAGGAAACTTCTAGGTGATTTCCGTTTTCAAGAAAAAATAAATCAAAGGAATTGGCAGCTTGGAAGTTTTTTGTAAGTATAGTGAAAGGATTTCTCGGCAACAAGAAAGACGAAAACTATAAAAACCTCATAGATGAACTCATGAAGAAAGCCTATGAAATACTAGGGTGTCGTATATCCTTAAACATGCATTTTTTACACTCCCATTTAGATTTTTTCACTAAAAATTTGAGTGCAGTAAGCGACGAGCAAGGAGAGAGGTTTCACTAGGATATCAGAACGATGGAAGCAAGATACCACGGACGCTGGAACCCATCTATGTTGGACGACTACTGCTGGTTTTTATAGAGATACTGCTACAGAACACAAGAGGAAAAAGTGAAAGTTTTTGTATATGTATGACATCTCATGTAATATTTTTTTTATTCATGTAATTCTCAGTCTCATTTCTGTAATTCTCATTTGTATAGATTTAACACGTCTTACATGCTCAAAAAAGTTTAAATTTGTTGACCTGTGTAATTATCTAATTTTGATGTCCGTTGGCTTGTAGTACCTTTATTAGCAGTTTATACTTATTAGGAATCAAACTAATAAGTTTATAGTAAATAAACCAAAGTTGTACTATGAACTAACAATTGAAAAACTAGCTAAGAATGTTTAAAAAATCGAAAGCACCAATTTGTGTGTTGGACAGTATAATCCAATACATATTCATTTTTTCAATAATTAAAAGTATTGATTTGTACAGTTTTCCAGTTTGTGCGAGTTGGAGTTGATTAGTTAAAAAAAACCTGTAAACATCATTACTATTGTACAACGCCTCCAGTAACGTTTGTAAAAGGGGATGTGCTGTTTTTCTCACCGGAGCGTTCATGAAAATGCAATGAGAAGTTTCGGCTTAATGAATATTTGATGAGAAAATGTTCCTCTTTAAATATTTATACGGGCACTTTGTAGAATGACGTTGTTCGCCAATTAGCGACGGGTCAAAGTTGAGAAAATGTCACTATCGCATTTGGTGCATACAAATTTCGGACGCCTTTCCGCGATTAACTTTACGATCGCTTCGATTTCGAGAATTTTATATCAGGTCCTTAACTAAATTTTTGATATATTTGTTTTATGGACTGCAGAACTTACGATAAGTTAAATGTTTTGAGAATTGAGTGAAAAAGGTAGTGTGGTAATATTTTTTAACCCACTGTAATTCATTAGAATAAACTTTGAATATTAAATAAATGAGAGATTCACACCCAAAAAGTAAAATACACTTTTTTCACAACTCTATGCATTTCTATACATTCCATATATTTCTAAGTTATAATAATAATAATAATAATAATAATAATAATAATAATTGTCTATATTTGGAAATGCATCAATACATAGAATAAGTGCATTGCATAGATAGCATAAGGTGGCGAAGTTTAGCAAATGCTACTCTTACACTCAACCGCCGAACGCTTTACATTATAAAGGTCTTAGAGTAGGAAAAACAAACAAAACAACAACCTAACCACGTTCCAATTCTAACAGAAAAAAAAACAATTTCTAAAGCGAAAGAAACGACCACAAAAAAGTGATCATTGCAGCAAAAATATTCCCTTTAACTGAAGCCCGAAGGAAGTGACACTCAAAGATTTTAATTTATTACTAACACTGTTGTATAATTTAGGACTACAATAAGAAAAACTACGCTGGAAAAGCGAAGTCTTATGCCGGGGAACTGATAAAACTGAGACCTGCCTGATGCTCACACTGTGAATTTCACCACGAAAAACCAATTTGTCCCTCAAGTATGCCGGCTCAGAACATATTATTAGTTTATGCAGGAAAACGAGATAGTAATATTTCATAAATAATTTAATATTTAGCCAAGCTATTTTTTTATACTTATGTGAGACAGGATCAAACTTCCCAATTCCACAAATGAATCTGACTAGATTATTTTGTGCTATCTGTAACTTATGCTTAGTAAAACAATCTAAACAAGGATAATATAACATACTACAATAGCTGAAGATTGGCAAAATTAACACTTCGCAAAGTTTTTTTCTCAATTCAAAGTTAATTAGATACCAATTAGCATACAATGTTCTGATTTTAAGATAGACTTTCAATAACATATTATTTACATGGCTGATAAACCTCAACCTTTCATTAATTGTAAATCCCAATATCTTTGCTTCTGAAGAGAACTGCAAATCATGAGAACCGATGTTAATCTTTAGTACATTTCTGATACGATTTCTAACATTATTGGAACAAAATAATACACTTGATTTACTTTCATTTATTGATAAGTTGTGATCGGCGGAATATGCACAAAGACTGCGAATATCGGTATTCAATGCCGCAACCGCCAGATGAGGTCTAAGTGGAGAAAAAGAATGAACAAGTTGGGTATCATCAGCAAAGGATTGAATAACTGAATGATTGATACAGGAAGGGAGATCAGCCGTGTATATAAGAAACAACAATGGTCCGAAGACAGACCCCTGCGGTACGCCGGACTGAATCAGCTGAAAATCAGAACGGTGCCCCTCCAACTCCGCACATTGACTCCTACCATGCAAGTATGATTGAAAGAAATGCTGAACATTAGTGGAAAAACCAAAATAATTCAATTTCGCGCACAAAACTGCATGATTTATCTTATCAAAAGCTTTTGAGTAATCTATAGAATCCAAACATGAAACCATAACAATGAAACTTTTCCTTATCAGTTTAGGTGAAGTTGCCGTTCCACTGATGCTGTTTTCAATGAAGCGATACAGAAAAATTCTATTTGCTGAATGACAATAATGACAGAGACCATCAAAAATATTGGAATGGCCGAATTTAAACTCTGTAATTGGGTCAGTTTGGATACTTTTCCATTCCGGTGATGCTATATAATGCAAATTGATTATTGATATTAAATTGATATTAAAGAATGTGGTGCCTTTCGTGTATCGTAAATAATTTTCATCCTAAAGCCGAATCATCAATCAATTAGTGAAAAGCACATATGTCTACTATAAATCAAAAGGGGAGACATCGACCACACACGAATAATACTGAATATTCATTATTAAAAATGAATTCAATTTTAATTAATTATTTTTGTCGTTGTCGTTTTGTTTGTTTAATTATGACGTTCGTCATATTTTATCTTTAAATGGAACTTAATATCAAATATTAATCAATTATTTTATCAATCTTACATATATACAGTGAAAACTCCTATTACAGACACCTCTAATAGGCGGAGAACCTTACTCTTTGTCGGTTCTTTATAACATACGGAAGTGAGACCTGAACACTGAACCTGGAATGGAAAGATGTATGCTTGGCATTACTAGACAGGATAGAAAACCCTGCACATGGATCAGAGAACCAACGAAAGGGTGTGACATCATTGGAAGAATAAAGCAATTGAAATGGAAGTGGGCAAGCCATGTAGCGAGGCGATGGGACGAAAGATGGACCAGGGCGGTCCTGGACTGGATACCGCTTGATAGCAAACGTCCACGGAGAAAACCGAAAACAGGATAGACTGATGACATTATTAAGTATATTGGACCCGAATGACAGAGGACAGCTCAGGACTGCAAGAGTTGGAAGCATGCTGAAGAGGCCTTCATCCTGCAGTGGATTGATATTGGTTGATGATGATAGCAGTATATGCGGGGTTATCGAGTTTCACATTTTTCTTGTTGATATTTATTGACACGTTTGGAGGTTATCCCATATATACATAATATAATATATATTATCTGAACATTTACTGAGATATATACATAATAACTGCCGGGACTTGATTATTCTGTACGTTATATCCGTAGATACGTAATAAGAGTCTACGTTATAAGTGAGTTTTATTATATATATTTATTTATTTTTTAGTCCACTTTAATGGCAAAAATTGAATAAATTTTCTTAAATTTTTTTCCGCACGCGAATAAAAATATCGCCCGATCAGCAAAAAAAGCCACCGCCATGATCGTTATTTTTCACCTTCGGGTCCGGTCAGCTCGTAGACCTTTCCCGCAGTCAGCAAAAACGGTGGCATCAGCCTTGCCGAAACAAAAGAATGTCGAACGGACGCCGGAGCTCAATTTGGACCGTGTCCGATCCCGGGCGGAATTTCGAGAGCGGCCTAATGAGGGGGCGACCCTTTACTGCTTATGTTAGTCCGACAGGTCTCGAATTGACTTCATAAATTTCATATTTTCCTTGGTGCTGTATTCGAAATAGGTCGACAGCGATTTTTTATAAAGTTGGCATCCAAATCTCGCTGCACAAACTTTAAGAGTTCATCAGAGGGTCAGTTAACGCAGTAATAGGCATCTATAAATATATATATATATATATATATATATATATATATATATATATATATATATATATATATATATATATATATATATAATATAAATAATAATAAATATATTTAAATCATTCCGGGTGTCGATCCGTTGATGCTGTGAAGAGTCACACAGCACAGCAGGATATATATATATATATATATATATATATATATATATATATATATATATATATATATATATATTTGAGGAAGTTCCACAGTCTAGAGTCTAGAATATAATCATTTCGAAAAATGAATGAGAGATCTTGTTGAAAGAACATACTGTTAAGGTGAATTTTATCCAATTGGGACCATAAAATGTTTCATAAAATCTTGCGGTAGTATTTGCCATCAACATTTACCGTTTCACCATCGTCATTTTCATGAAAAAATTGATCTATAATCCCTCCAACCTACAGTGCACACCAAACTGTTACTCGAAGTGGATATAAAGGTTCATCTGCAATCACTGGAGGATTTTCACTTCCCAAAATCCTACAATTTTGCTTCTTCACATAACCTGTGAGATGGAAATGAGCTTCGTCGGGAAACCTAATTTTATTTGCAAAATTCTGTATTAAAAACCTTATCAAAGATAACATTAGCTAACAAATTAGCCCGAAGTACCTACCCTCAAGGGAAGACCTGCCTCAAAGCGGAGTATGTTAAGAATCACGGGATTAGATCAGGACTTAATATTCGGACAATGAAAACGGATGAAAGACGGCAAGAACAGTTGATCGAGCTTGACAGCATACATTGGGACATCATATGGCTATGTGAAATAGAAAAAGGGCCAAGAGCCAATAAAAGTGGAAACAACTGATCAGTACTTTACACTCGGGGTACGGAGAATGGACGATGTGGCGGAATTGTATTTATTCTTATTAACCGAAAGTTGAAGAACAATGTCGTACAATTTGATAATATATCTGACCGACTAGTCCAATGCGTCATTCAGTTGAATAAAAAGTTTAAGCTTCAAATCGTTCAAGCTTATGCAGCAACTATAAGCTTTGGTGATGAGGAAATATTTTATGATGATGTGACCCAGCTTCTAGACAAGGAGAAGTGCAGGTACAAAATCGTGATGGGTGACTTTAATGCTAGAATTGAAAAACCAAGAATTGGCGAAAATGCAACTGACCCAAATGGAAGTGGTGAGCCATAGAGGTGACAATAGAGGAACAATAAAGGTGACTTTATTGTCCCTTTATTGAGAGGTTAATTTTGCGGAAGAGCAAGAACTGTATATTATGAACTCGTTTTTTAAGAAATCAGCAGAAAACTGAAATGGAACAGTCCATCTGGTCTCACAAATGAAATTAACTACATCATGTCAAACGATAAAACAATATTTTGCAATTGAACTGTCCTTAACCGTTTTAATGTTGAAAGTGACCATAGAATGGTACGACCAAAGGTTAAAATAAACTACTGAAGAGACTGCACAAGAATGGTAAGCTCGAACAAAGGCAAAGTGAATTCTGGGAAGCTGCTTCAGAGGGGCAGCGATTTTGAAATTGGTTTCTCGAGCCGCTTTGCTGTGTTGCAAGACCCAGACGAGGCGGAAGTAACAGATCAGTTTGAAAAAATCATCGACAACGCAATTGAAGCGGCTGCTGCAATAGCACCAACAGATAAATGTTTCAAATAATCAAATATCTCTATTGAGACCATTAATTTAACGAAAAAAACGGCGTACAATGAGAAATACAGAAAGTCTTTTGGCCCAACTCTACATTCAGTTTTGCAAAACTATAAGAAAACGTATACGACGAAGTTCAACATGCCGTTAGTACAAAAAAAAACGAAAAAGATAAGAGAATGAACAAAGCAAAATGCTGAGAAATAAAAGGGCACAAATGTTTGCCTTAATGCGTGAGGATGGCACAGTGTACAAGGAACGTACGAAAATGTTAGAGGTTACTAGAAGATTTTATTCAAAGTTATATGAAGATCAGAACCAGTCAAAGAGAGCAATGTCTACAGAAGAGCAAATGTCAAAGATCATGTTGAATGAAGTGACAAATGCTATAAAAGTGATGAAGAATGAAAAGGCTCCAGGAAAGGACGGTGGTTGAAATGTTAAAAGCTGGCGGTCGGACTTTACATAAAATACTGGCAAAATTGTACTCAATATGCTTCAAAGAACAAGAAATACCCAACCTAGGGAATAATGCTGAAGTGATTCTTCTTCATAAGAAAGGAGCACAGGAAGATTTAAAAAACTACCGCCCAATAAACTTTCTAACAAAATTGTACAAAGTTTTCACTAAGATAATATCTAAAAGAATATTAAGAACACTGAATGACGCACAACCAAGAGAGCAAGCAGGATTCAGAAGCGGATTCAGTACAATGGATCATATCCAAGTTGTCAAACAGGCCATAGAACCTAGGGACAAACAGAGCCTACCCAGATCCTTGTATGATGAAGCTACAGCGACAGTTCACATGGATGATTGGAGTTAAAATCAATATAGAACGGGGTGTATGGCACAGTGACTCAATATCGCCTGTTCTTTTCTCAGCCTGCCTGCTTTCATTCGGTAATCTGGATTGGGAGCAGGATGGAATAAAAATAAATGGTGCATACTTAAGCCACCTTAGATTTGCAGATGATATTGTTTTCCTGTCACAAGATCCAGATGAACTACAAAAACAGATACAAGAACTGCAAAATGCGAGAGTACCATTTGGCTGGAAAATAAACCTGAAAAAGAGTCATGTTATGTTTGCTGAAAACAGAAGTATATCTATTTTAGGACGCGATTTAGAGGTGGTGGACCACTAGATATATCTTGGGCAAATGATTTCACTGGAGGACGATAGTGCCCGGGACGGCGTGTTAAATGTAACTGGCAGGTATTTGGTAAGCTCAACATAGTGTTTAAGAACAAACTCTCACTTTGTCTAAAGAGAAAATTTTTTGATCGGTGCTTGCTGCCTGTTCTGACATACGGAAATGAAACATGGACAATCACATCACAATCAGTTCAAAAACTTTGGGTAGCACTAACTACTACATAAGGATATAATGACAATGTACAGCTGAACAGAAAGCCATTGCCCGTCCATTTCTGGCCATTAATAGCCAATGAACGAGGTCTAGAAGGAAGGCAGAGAGGTTGGGCTTGGCACTCACTGTGCTCTCAAAGTTCTGGAAAAAAGTGTCTGCCTTAATTCATTATAAACAATAGAAACTGTTTTTTTTTAGTTAATACCAATGTAAAAAATGATGCTCGCCAAAACAGAATATCTACGCCAAGAAGGTATTGTTTTGTATCTGGTGCGATTGGAAGATGGAGGAGTGTGTTGTGTTATGAGTTATTACTGCCATGTGCAATAAATCCGAGATATTACCATTAACAGTCATCGGTTAATTTGAGCTCCGTATTAGGGGAAAAGTGGCTTTTTACTGACCAAGGGTGCACAAGGGATCATGCTTTATGACAATACCTAAACACATTTTGCGAGAAACGATTTAGAACTATACCTGTTCCATATAGCGATACCTGTTCGTTACGATGAAGTTATCTCCTACCCACAACGTATAGTCTAGAAATGGCGTCTTCCGTTTATCATGTATTCGCTGCACCATCACTGGACTATCGCATATTTCAAATTGATAACTTTATATCCTTGCTACCGATGAGCTCCTTTCATCAGGAAATCATCAAGCTACCAAAAAGGGGACAAATATTTATTGATGTAACAATATCGATATATTTTTTATTTACATATAAAATTTCAATTTTGCAAAATAAAGTATAAAACTTTTTTCCTCACCCAATATTAAATTTCAAGTTCACAATTTTTTTGCTGGGCAAATGTTAAATTTTATAGTTTGTTACAAAATGTACGTTCTAGACCGCGATCGTAGTTTAAATTTTATGGACGCATACCGAAAACCGTTAATGGAAAACGCCATTGTCCAGAGTTCAACCAGAAGGGCATTTATCACGAAATGATCTGTTTTTACGGTCTCATTATAAAACCCGTTCAGGCGTGAATTCTGCGGCACGGTCCTGCAGTGGCACCTGCAGGATGATATTTAATATCGGACATTCGATGGAAATTATTCATTAGAATTCGTCGCCGCGAATTTAATGAATATCGTTGAACGTGCCGGCAACAACAAAGCAGAAACGCGATGGCGAACCACATTTTTCGTCTTGGTTTTATTTGTGGATCGGCGGTCACACTGCGATCCTATTCGGTACATCTGTCACTGCAGTTGGAAAAAGAAAAAAATCAACCAAATATAAAAAATTTTAGTGGTAGTGTGGTGTGGTATTAGTAAACGAGGGTCGTTCGAAAAGTTCTCGATCTGACACAGTGATGGCGCAAGTATAGTCATAATGACTATGATATTTCCCAAGTATCGTTAGATGGAGTAGTGAGAAGTTTCACACAAGTATGCTCAGTTGCTGTTATACAGTATATTGTTTTAAGACATTTAATCCTCACGGGCACATAAAGTTTAATTCTACTTTAAAAAATTCTTCTCTTTCATTTTTGATGATAAAAAGTGGGGCGTTTCATTTGAAATTTTAGTGAGTTTAAGTTAAGATCCTTAACGTCCCGAGCATCCCAAAAACCGCTACGACCGACAAAACAATGGCCGAATAAAGATGCGCGAGTTTCTTAATATTGTAAACATCCTGATTAATTATATCCACTACATTTTACAGGATTTTTTGGGTATTTTTTCACTGACAGTTTCTAAATCTATTAAAACTAGCCAAGAAGACTAACCACAAATTTTTCTCTAACAAATCCTAACCTAAATACTTAAGTTAATCCAATGATGTCCTGTAGATTGTTCTAATGATTATGTTACTCCACACACGCACTATGCTCTGCTTTTGCACACAACACTCTACACGAGACCAAGAGATTTAGTTCTCTTCAGTCTTCGGAAATGATTGTGGTTGTCCAGCAATTGAAGAGCTTCTGTATTAACCTGAAGGTGTAGCCTGGATTTGTGCTTGCCTGCAAACGTCGTAATTTCCTCCTTTGCCGTCGGAATTCCAAGATATCGATGAAGATCTGAGTTACGATTCTACCATGGTGCAATTACTATATTTCGCAACACATTCGATATTGCTATCGCTGGCATATCCCCACAGCTGGATAGCCACACTGGTTTTAGGATTTGATTATAAATCAGTATCTTATTATTTATTGTCATCTTGGAATTTCTTCCTGTAAGTCAATAGTATTTTCTATATTTGAGATCAAGCTCAGCTTTATTCTTGTTTACATGCTCTTTCCACCTTAGTTTGGAATCAAGAATCATGCCGAGGTATTTGGCATTTAACTCATATGGAACGGTTGTATCATTTATATCTAGAGGGAGCTCCTCTGTTATTTTATTGTTAGTAAAACTGGCATGTATAGATTTCAATTCGTTGAGTTTGAGTTTTCATTTTTTAGTCCAATTAACTATTTCATCGCGTACTGATTGTAGTTTTTTAGTTGAGATTTCTATGTTTTGGTCCACTGTGAGTAGAACAGTATTATCAGCAAATGTGGCTAATCCAGTGTCTTTCAAAGTTGGTAGGTCGCCGGTGTGTCAGTATCTATATATATTCTTTAGGCAGCATTTTGTTTAGTTTGTATGTCAGGCCTTCGTGTCACACTTTGTCAAAGGCCTGCGCCACGTCTAGAAAGGCTGCAGAGCATATATGTATTTCTTCCAATGCACGATCTATTTTCTCGGTGACGCCGTGAACTTGATCAATGGTTTAATATTTTGATCTAAATAAAAATTGATAATCTGGTATCAGCATATTGTCTTCTATGAGGTTTCAACCATTTTAACAACTTTTCAAATATATTTAAGATAAATAGCAACAGTGAAATAGGCCTATAGGATTTGACATAGTTGGGTGGTTTACCGGGCTTTGGTATCAAATTATTTCAGCCCAATCGGAAGGTTGCATGTGAGCAAAAGTTTGTCTTTTCTGGGCAGCTGTTTTAGTATTTCACCTGTGATTAAATCAAACCCAGGTGCCGGGCTTTACCGGATTTTGGTATCAAATTATTTCGGCTACTTTCTAGCTCGCGGTGATATGTCTCAATCGGAAGGTTGCATTGAACAGGTATGTGAGCAAAAGTTTGTCTTTTCTGGGCAGCTGTTTTAGTATTTCACCTGTAGTTAAATCAAACCCAGGTGCTTTTTTGGAATTTAAATTAGTCTTTATTTCTTCAGTTACTTATTTTGGAGTGAGTGAAGTTATATTTTCTGTTCTTAGATTGTTTATTACTTCCAATCTAGTATCTTCGTTGATCCTATTAAAAGATGCTCCCCAATTACCTCCGCTTTTTGTTTATCGTTACGTGCAAATCGTCTCACCTCTTTTTTGACCGGTGGGGTTGAGGTTATAGGTCTTTTGATCTTATTAGTTGCTTTCCATAACGAATAGTCCGTTTTCTCATCCGCCGTTAGATTTTGTAAGTATACACTGACCGAGACTTCTTTGATTTTTTTAATTTCGCTGTTTTTGCATTACAATATTTAAAATGTTTTTGTCAGCTGGATCTCTCGACTGCTGCCATTTTCTCTAACTTTTCATTTTTCTGTAACAATTTCTCTGATTTCTACAGGGTAGTCAACTCCTTCAGTTACATGAGTAAATTTTTGTGTTGCTATAAACTGCTGTTTGTATTATAGTTGTGAATTTATCAGATTCTTCTAATCGAACTATTTTAAACATTTTTTTGGGTATGAAAAAGTCTCCCGTTCAATGGGTGTCGAACTTGATAACATTCTACCAAAAATGTTTTACGACAATAGAAGGATTCATCATTAAGATGAATATTCACTGAGCGAGTGAAGGCAAACAAGTTCGATCTGATTCACGCGCCTTTTCGTGCCAGAGACGAAGCAGCAATCCAAACAGTGGGTGAGAGCAGGTGAAATTGTCCCAAAGTAAGAAAAAAGGGTCTCATCTGCAGGAAAAATCAAGGCAAAAATTTAACAGGATTCTCGTGGCGGGGCGCCTGGTAGTTATAGATTACCTGGCAATATGTAGGACCATGACCAAGGCGTACCTTACTTCACTACCGCACCAATTACAGCATTTAGCTAATAAAAATGTCTAAATCACCATTATAATGCGCCTGCACAGACCTCTCGAGTTGTTGCTTCAAAAATCCATGATCTACGGTTGGAAGTGCTTCCACATAGCATATGAGATTTACTGATTATGCTCTTTGTCCTTTGCTGCATTAAAAATGACCATTATGACCAATAATGCATCAGGTATTGACATTTGGGTTCTGAATGAGTCTCTTAATAGAAATAAAACTGGTTCAACGGTATTATATCGATAGACCAGTGGTCAATGTTCATTGCTATTTGAGAACAGAGCATATTCAAGAGAGTTGATGTCCAACAAATCTATAATTTCTCCACCTATGTGTAGTGTAGGGTCATCCTGTTGACAACATGTATTGTCCAGATTTAAAAACAACCAATACCATCTATAGAAATCTTATTATCATTCCTTGCTATAACGGACTTTGAAGGTAACCTCGAAAAGGTACAGACCAATAACTTCACAATTGTTATTCACACCATAACAACGTCATTGTAGTTGTTAAAAGCGATATGATATTTTATTTTTCTTTATTTTATTCAACTCAAATAGGCCAGTTTAGTTGGATTTATTCGGTACACTTAGATACCACTATAATACCAATTCATTGTGATCAGATGGTCTTGCCTTTTACCAAGTATTTTATGAGCATGACACAACAAAATCCTTTTTTTATAGGTCACTTTTCCTATAGATGGAACCGTTTTCGCTTTCTTTGGTGCAATTTCACTTGCTCCTATCCACTGTTTCGACAGTTGCTTCTCCTATGGTATGTAAGGGTAAATCCATGTTTCATATAGCCTTATAAAATGTTTAAGAAACACAGTAGAATCACATTTGGTCGACTGCTAATAAACGCGAGACCCATCAAGTGGAAAACTTTTGGTCATACCTCAAAAACGGTCATACGGTCAATAAGCCTGTGTACCTCCAAGTAAACTGTGGTTGGGACGGCTCAAGAAAATTGAACTTATTCTTATAAAATAAATGATAATAAGGGCGCTACTGAATAACACCACGTTTATATGCATTAATAATTATAAAGCAGATGCCTGAATATAAGACCACGCCATGAAAATGAGTGAAAAAAAACTGCCATGACAGACGAGCGTGCTGCTAGAGGAGTATTTTACACAAAACTTCCGGTCCCTAATACATCGAGCTGAAATTTATAAACACAATTTTAATCGGCAAAGTTTGTGAAGTTTTAATGAAGTGCAGGTTGTAAATTAAGGAGTGCAAGGGAGGTGGGCGTAAAGTATTTCGAGGTCTTGGTGTTTGTTCAACACAAGATGCAGGGTGTTAAGATGCAAATTAATTTCAGTTGAAATGGGGAAGTTCCTAAGTGGTTTTAGAAGAAAATGAGACACTCTAATTTGCGTATTTTTTTAGAAAGTGTGCGTGGTTTAATTTTGTACGGTAAATATTTATGGAACAGGATTATATACTCTTGTAAAATCAAATTATATTATCGGGGTTGATATAGCTATCAGGTATTTAATTATTTATCAGAAAGTGGTCAACAGCAATCAAGATTTCGAGATTGAATATCAGTCCTGTGAGAGACCAACTGAGTTGCCTTTTTCAGAAAATTTCGATTTTCGTTATAGCCATACGGTAAGAGAGGCATTTCTGGAGATTGCTGTAATTTACAGCATTAACCAAGAAACTGATAGCTTGAAGTGGAATTGGCATAAAATGCAAAGCTGCTGTGGAATTCCTTCAAAAATATTTAAAATAATTAAAATATTTAAAAATGTCGGTGGAAGTTTCTTGATGACACTTTTAAAAGACACAACACTTTTTTAGAAAAACTCCACATCTAAACCAAACAATGTCCAGTCATGTTACAGCGGTTACTTTGCATATTATCACTTAACTGTACGTCAGTCTACTGTTATAGGTTGCCTGAAATCTAAGTTTAACAAACATTAATTAGTATTGGGCATTAGTATAAAGTGAAATTGGCATAAAACACAAGTTGCTGTGGGGTTCCTTCAAAAGTATTTAAATATTACTTAAATATTTAAATATTACTTAAATATTTAAATATTACTTAAATATTTAAATATTACTTAAATATTTAAATATTACTTAAATATTTAAATAACTTAATAAAACGTTGGTGAAAGATTATTGATAACACATTTGGAATATGAAAAACTCCACATCTAAGCACAGTAATGTCCAGTCCAGTTCCATGCTAATCTTCTATTGTTCAAAAAAGTGTTGGAAGTCTTCTTCTGTCTGCTCCTTCAGAACGCGTGCCACTTTCTCTTTCACAGCGTCAACGGACTCAAATATTGCTCCTTTTGATACAGATTTCACCTTAGGAAACAGAAGTCGCACGACGCAAGATCCGATGAATAAGGCGGATGGTCTAACACTGGGATACTGTACTTGGCTAGAAACCTCTTGACAGACAATGCGGAATAAGCCGGCACATTATCTTGGTGGAAAATCCATGACCTGTCCTTCCACAATTCGGGCCGTTTTATCCTTATTATTTCACGGAGTTCAGCAGGAACGTGAAGGTAATAATGTTGATTAACATTTTGACCTTCAGAAATCCAGTAATGACCCAGATCATCATTGCTTTGCATTTTGATTGGCTCATTCGAGCTTTTTTGGCTCTTAGTAAATTTGGCGCTTCGTTTCAGGATCATAAGTAAAAAAAAACTATTCGTGACATGTTATTATCCTTTCCAATAAGTTTGGGTAATTTTCAATGGCATTTAAAAAGTCAGTACAAATATTTTTGCGAGCTTCTTGTTGTTCAAACGTGAGAATTTGAGGCACCATTTTGGCACACACTTTTTACATGTTAAAATTGTTATGTAAAATTTGCCGTACGCATTCTTTGTAAACTCCTATAGTTTCAGCAATCCCACGAATACTTAACCGACGGTCAAATCGAACCAGATTACCGATTTTTTTCGATATTGTCATCCGTTTTTAACATGGGCGACCCGGAAGTGGATCATCTTCAACGTGTTCTCGGCCATCCTGAAAAAGCTTGCCATACACTTCTTTCAATAAATTATTATATACATTTCAGTAGCGGTTTTGCCAAATTTCAAGTTAAACAAAAATGATTTGTTTACAAAAGCGAGATGTACTGTATTCGAAAGAAAAGGCTTCACGCTAAGCAGCTGTTGGTCGCTGGCGTTTGAAGCATGCGGATTTCTTCTATAACATCGTCAATCTCGTTATTTAATAGCCACACCTCGTAGGTTGACTAAATTCTAAGTTCAACAAACATGGTTAATGAGTATTGAACAATGAATAATGAGCACTAAGTAAAAGTTTAATTACATAAGCAAATGATGAACTAACTTTAATGACATCGCTTTTTTTCGTCAAAAAGGGGTCATTATAGCAGTTTGGTCGGATTTTGATTTGATGAAACGATTAACTACAATGTGAACCATCAACACCTGAACAAACTGAACTGATGCTTTATAACTAAAATGACTAAAATTCAAAGGGGTTGATCCTGGTCATTCGCCAGAAATTATTAGCTTAGTTTGGATATATTGCCATATATAGCAGTTTTGACATTGTACCATTAGACTTTCTTTAATTCCGCTTCGAAAAAAACTTTAACTATAGATAATGGTGTCAAATCGAAATTAGATTTTTTTTTGGAAAAGGATCAGAAATTTCTAGAAGCTGGAAATATAAAATTGTCAGAAAGATTGAAACTACCATTGAACAAAGGTATATACTATTATTTCATACTTTCCAGGCAACCGAATGAAATAGACCGCGGTTTTCTGGATGTTTTATTATTATTAAAAAAAGGCCTACTTACCTCTCTACGTTGAATCCCCACAACTAAAACTCTGAAACAAATATAATTATTTTAAACAGTTTTCAAAACAATGTAATAAGTTGAATGTAGTTTTTTTAATCAAATATTAATCTGAAAATAAGATTGGATAAATATAACGACAGAAAAGGAAATAAGAAATATTTTATATGATGGCTGTCAACTCGATACAAGTATGACCTCGGACATAGCAATTAATTTAGTTGAGCCATGGTTGAAGAAGGGGTTTTCTGATGGGGTGGAATGAGTTTTCTAGTGGCTCAAATAACCTAGTTTATATGTGCATGGTCTTCCGCATGCTGGGCATTTAATGTTAGAAGGATACAGAATTGGTACGCGCGGTTCAGCCTGTTTGGATTTTCGTCTCTTCCTTTTAGCTGCAGCTTCTATTATGTTCCTCATGCGACTGCATAGCTCTGTATATCTCCTGACGCCATTTGGGTTAGTTGTTTGCCATCTTTTCCTATTCAGGCACGCTTGACAAGGAGTTCCTTGGAGACGATCTTATGACGTCTTTGTGTTTTCTTTTTGGACATCCCAGATTTCGTTTCTTGTACTTTAATTCGCTATAAAAACTCTCACATCCCTTGGCAATAACCTAACGATCTCAGCTGAGTGAAGTACCTCCACATTGGTCTGATCATCTTGCAATTTTATTCTCAAGATTTTGCGAAGGTAGCCTTGATGAAATCTCTTGAGTTGTTTTATCTGCTTCCGATAAAGGACTCCACCCATACTCCATCAGTGGGAATTATGATGGTATTGTAAATACTGATTTTAGTGTGTTCCTGTAAGTATAGGTTACTAAACACACTTTTCATTAGACATCCCAAATTGACAGCGGCACACTAAAGAAACTTCTTGCAGAGTAGGAAATTTGCTTCCTTGCCCTGTCCTGTTCTTTGACAAGCAGTTGCATTATTTTGCATATATATATATATATATATATATATATATATATATATATATATATATATATATATATATATATATATATATATATATATATATATATATATATAAATATATATATATATATATATATATATATATATATATATATATATATATATATATATATATATATATATATATATATATATATATATATATATATATATATATATATATATATATA